>VDFB02325131.1:0-31110 GCA_007258455.2 Sequoia sempervirens | reverse complement strand
TGATCTTAAGTCTTAGTTGTCTACTAAGTTCGAAATGAAAGATCTTGGTGCAGCAAGGTACATTCTGGGGATGGAGATAACCAGGGATAGGAATAGTAGAATTTTTTTGCTCAGTCAGAGTAAGTATATCAAGATTGTTCTAGAAATATTTTGCATGAATGATTGCAGTTAAACTAGTTGTTCCAAATTTCTAGGTGGAACAAAGCTATCTGAAGATCAGTCCAAAATCTCCCATCGAGATATAGGACATGACCATGTACCCTATGCTAGTGCGGGTTATGTTTTATAGATGCAGTTAACCGTGATACATTTACATTGCCTGCCAAAGGGGAGTTCTTAGTCTATTGCATGCGCTAATCCTCGGCATTACATGATGTCAGTAGGAGAGTTTCGTGACATTTGAAGGAATTTTGTGTTACCATGTGGAACTTTGGTTGAATCATAGAGGACTCTTCAAGATTTGAGGCTATGCGGATTTTGATTGGCAGACATTGATAGCAGAGGTCCACCCGATATACTTTCTGTTGAATGGTGGTGCAAAGAGTTGATGAGTAAGCAATGTGTCAGAGTCATTAATCATCATGAGGTTTAATACATGGTAACTGTATACATGCTTCAAAGAAGTACTGGTTAAAATGTTTTACCAATATTTTGTTTGATGCGGCAAATAACTATTTTTTGTGACAAATTTCAGAGGCAATTTGTCTAGTTAAAGAATCCGTAATTTTCCGTATGCTAGGACGAAACATATAGATGCTAACAATGCCTGTAGGCGAGATATGGTGGAGGATGGAAAGGCCGCTTGGAAAAAGTTGATAATTCGGAGAGAATGTTGGGTGATGGATGAAGCCGAGCACAAACAAGTTCGTGTGGTAATCAATCATGGCCAGAGCCGATTTTAGTAGGTTCGCGGTGTTCGAGGTGCTTGTGTGATCTTGGTCGGGCGGAAATTGTTAAAATATGTACCTCAATCCATAGGTTGAAACCTCCGAAGGGCCAAGTCAAGGATGGGTTCCGTAACTAGCAACTTGAATCTTGTTGAACAATTCAGGTCATTGTGACCTTGCTTCAATCTCACCAAATGATCCTATCGCTATGACATGTTGTGTTCGGTATGACCTCCTACCGAGTGGAGATCTCTGGCCGACAGGCCATTCATATCGTATATCGGGGAGACCCTTGGCCAAAAGGCTTACTTCGGTGTGAAGTCCCATCAATGGAACGAAGTCTCGCCGACCTCGTTTTCTGTTGAAGTCTTCAGGGAGAGTCTTGGGTGTTCAATAAGAAGTCTTACCGATAGGAATGTCTCGCTGATAGCATTTTGCTTGGTCTCTTTGGGGTAACATGGAGGTTTCGCTATGATCTCTTGGCGACAGTTGGTTTGTCTCACTAACAGTATATATACTCGGAGTAACATGTGATGGCTCGGTAAGAAGTCTTACCGATGTGTGATGTCTTGCAGAATGGTTTTGCATTGAAGTCATCGAGATAACTAAAGGGGTCTCAGTGTGAAGTCTCAGCGACGAATGATAGTCTTGCCGACTACTTATCACTTCGGAGAAAGTCTTAGAGCTCGGTGTGATGTCTTGGCTAAAGACAATAGTCTCACTGATGTAAATTCTACCGTCTATGTGACTTTGAAGCTTCGGTATGATGTTTCACCGATAGCGGTAAGTCTTGGCGATAGCGATACATGTGATGATCATCAGTATGAGGTCTTGGCGACATGGCGAAGTTTGAACGATAGCTCTCTGGACTCGATGTAACATCTTGGCGATAAGGATGACTCTTGGCGACATCGATTGTTAAGTCTTGTGGCATTGGGGAGACATGGTTAGTGTCTCACCGACATGCCAACACAAGTTGATCGCTTTGACTGAGAGAAGACCATCCTATGTGGTGAGTCATTGGCCAATTAGAGGAGCCAAATGGGAACCATTGGAAGACAGTTCGTTGTGGCAGTTTTGAGAGGAAGCTCGACAGATAGGGGCGACATGGTTATAGTCTAGAATAGCAGATGATGTCTGGTTCGATGAATTGACAGATTGTTGTGTGATTGTATGATCAGTGGATGAATTCTATTGAAGATTGTAACGTGGATGTTCTGTAACAAGGTTGTTCATGGTGAATGCTGCTATAAACTGACATCAGAAAGATAAGTCAGAACTCTGTTTGTAATCTTTATTATTGTAATACAAAGTGACTTCTCTTGGTGTGGTGGGTTTTTCTCCCGTAAGGGTTTTCCCACGTATATCTGGTGTTCATATGTGTTTGTCTATTTCTCTGTTTCAGTAATCTCTTTCTAGTGCATCTTAATTGGACTATAATTGTAAAATTAAAAGATATCTTTGCATTCTTCCCTGAGGTTTTGACGTTAGGAGAGTTGCTTCCGCATCTAGCTTTCCTTACAGAGAGCACATATGGTATTTCAACTTGAATAAAGAATAGTTAAAAAATGAATTAATTTACCTTTTCATTTTATCTTTTTCTATAATGAACTAAGTGAGTGAAAGTGCCTTGAGGTCCAATATATACTTGAAAATTATGAAGGCATTGGTTCACTAATTGATAAAAATTATTAATAAAATGATCTGGGAGTAAGAAAAAACAATCTAATGTGGTATCCTTGAGTGACTATAGGAAGATATTTTCTAGTAAAGAATCAAAGAAAATAAAATAATTGTACAAAACAATGAAGGTAGATGTGTTCATCTATGGGTCAACCTTACCATTATTTTTTGAAGTGGGGCACCTAAAATTATATTAGAAAAGGAGTAGAAGTAATAGGTATAGAAAGTAGACTACATCTATAGTATAGAGGTAGAAGTTATTAGAAAAAAAGTAAAGAGCATAGTAAGATGATGCTATAATTTTCCAACATTTTATATTAGCCGATTAATAACTAGATCAAATGTGTGTAGAGGAGGTAGGGTATTAATCGATGTAGTAATAGTAGAAGTCATAAAATGCATAGGGAATATATGCAAGACAAAGGTGCTAATGTGTTCACCATGAGATCTATAGTTTATCGCTTGAGATAGAAAGAAAAACTTGAAGATGAGGCATGTAATGCTCTTGTCTATGTAGTTCTCATAGCCATTTGTGTGTTAAAATATATGTAAATATTAGGGTCTAACATCAATAGACAAAGTTGTGTTCAATCACATTATATTATGAATCTTAAGCCACTATCAAAGAAGGAACACCACTATTCATGTCATGCATGAAACTCTAGGCCATGTGAATGATAAGATATCATGTTAGAAGGGGCTTTGACCATAGGTACCTCTCTCTAGAAATTCTTTTATTTTGTACAAATTTTTGATAATTCTCCAAGTGCTTATCAAGATCATACACTTGGATCTTAGATACACTAAGAGTGGCCTTGTGATCAAAGTTGATGTTTGTATCATCTGATGCATGGGCTGCCAAGGCTATAATAAAAGCTTCTCTATCATCTTGAGATGATTTCTTGAATTCAGAATCAAAGAAAGACTTATTTTTCTTCTTCTTCTCCTTCTTGCAATCTTTATGAATGTGACCAGTTTCACCACAGTTCCAATATTTTTCCTTGGACTTATTACTAGGAGACTTAGATCTCCCCGGAGACTTTGACTTAGATTTCTTGTCTTTCTTTTTGCCTCTATCCTTTGGTCTACCAAAAACTACAAGGGCCTCCTTGGCCATCTTAGAAGACTTCCTTCGCATCTCTTTAGATAATAATAAGGAAACAACCTCATCCATCTTAAAGGAGGAAGTAGTGGTTCCAATAGCCATTACCAGGTGATCCTAAGAGTTCGACAATGAACAGAAAAGGAGCATGCAACGGTCTTGTTCATCAATCTTGTTTCCAACAAAACCCAGTTGTGCAACCAACATGTTAAAAGAGTTTAAATGATCTGCCATAGATCCTCCATCTTCCATTTTTAGAGAATACATCTTCTTTCTTAGGAAAAGCTTATTTACGAGGGATTTAGCCTGATAAACAACACCAAGCTTCTTCCACAAAGAAGCATAAGTTTTCTCTTCATGGACATTAAGGAGGACGAAATCAGCCAAACAGAGTCTAATAAGACCCTTGGCTTTCCTATCCATGAGATCCCAATCCTCTTGTTTCATGCCTTGTGGCATAGTTCTAGAAACTACAAGCCATAGATCATAGTCTACAAGCATGTCTTCCATTTTGAGCTTCAACAACTCAAAATTACCATCGTTAAATTTCTCCATCTCAATCCTCCTAGATGTTCCTGTCATCTCTTTCCTGCAACAAGGTAACGAAACACACACTTCTACAAAACTCCCACTAAAACAAAGATTAGATCAAAAAGCCCTTCTAACCCAACAAAGGAACCAAGGCTGGCCAGGATCTAATACCAACTAAAAGGAAGCCGAGTGAGTGAAAACAACTTCCTACACTAATCTAAGTAGGGGAGAGTTATAAAAATTTCCTTTAACATCTTATTCTATTACAGTAAGAGAAACACATACATAAAATAACAGATAGAACAACAAGAATTCATAAAATGTGTGACACCAAATATACGTGGGGAAAACCCTTTCGGGTAAAAAACCCCACCCTCCAAAAGCACAACACTTCTCTATTATATCAAATAAGAGTTAGAACATATCTCCAAGTACAAAACTTCTACACAAGTGTTTCAAAACGAACACCTGTTCTGGAGTGATATTGGCAACACTTCGTTACCTACAAACAAACTATGCATTCTACAATGCAAGGCACTCAATATATAGAGTGATACAAGCTTCAAGAAGCATTTAGAAGGATAGGGGCATCCAAATCCACATGGCACAATCCCATGTCATATGTAGACATGCATTTGGACACATGTAACATATTCCCTTACACCCCTTACAATGGTCAAACATGCAAATATTCCTTCCTCAAGCTTGGGCGCCTATAATAAACTAAAAATAGCTTATGATAGATGCCTTACAACTATCATAGAATAGCCGCGCGAAATGCCATGGCCTATCAGCGGGAATGCGGCGAGTCATCATAACCATTAAAATGGCGATTCTCATCTTCAAAGCATTACATGAAATACCTTTATCTACCCATGCGGCGAGGATACTGCATGTAGATTTGTCATGGAGTCCGAAGATTCAAAATTGGATACTTCCGTAATGCGCCCAGGGATGATGATGTGTAATCGGCGATCGCACTTTAATGGGGGATACACTTGTGAGTGAGTTGCAATTTGTGGCATACTTTCGCCGAAACAAGCCAATAATATGCAATTAATACAATAATCGCATCAGATTTAAATCAATACTAAGACTCTAAGGTTGAGACTACCTAAAATGATCTACTTTTCAAAACAAACGCTGTATAAAAATTAGTCTAAAATCTTTGAATAAAGATAGAAAAGAATGAATCATACCAGGTGAAACCGGAAAAAATATACATACCGGTATTTTTTGAAGTTAGGATATGAGAATTTGATATGGTGGAAAGTGGAATTATCTTCAGAAATTAAGGAATCTGGCGGTCATTGAAGATTTCAACTGCAAAGTGTTTCTTCTGACTTTGTTGTTTCGCCGGACTTCTGCCAAGCAGACCTCTGATGGACGCGGTTGTGGGAAAAATAACTCTACGCACCTGGAAATGGAGGTTGGGTTTTGGTCCCGGCAGCGTGATTTTCCATACTCTAGGCCACTATACTTGGTTAGAATTTTACAGGTTATAATTGCGAATTTTTGAGGACTGAGAAGGTATTTGGGTCGATGTTTGATTCATAACATCAAATCAACACGGCGGATTGACTGTTTTGGTTCGCGAAGTGTCGCGGCTTTGGGAACACTTTTTGTTAGATTTTGTCTATTTTTTGATATGGAGAAACTTATCCCATCTTCTATTGTGTTATCTTCAAAACTCAATGTTTGGAAGAAAAAAAATAAGGTGAAAGATTCTAAAGTTGTTTAAATCATTTGCTACAAAGTGGTTCATTCTTTAGTAACTTGCACACTAGAATCTATTTTGCAGAAGGCTTGGACAAAGACGATTCTACTTCAACATCCAAAGACTTAAGCAATGTCAATTAAGAATGATTGTATTGATGACATTTTAGATGAAATGGATGTTATTGTGAATTGAATTTATGTGGTTGAGGTTCTACCCCCTCCCATTGGACCTTCATATGTTAATGCTTTGAGTAATTTTGGGTTGACTACCCCTAACAATTGTGGTCCCCTTACTCTCACGCTAGTGAGAATGCTACTAGAATGACGCTATTAGTTAATGTGATTGATTCAACAATGGATATAATGTAATGCTAATCCTTTGGATTTAAGCCACCATGATTTGATACTTGTCATCCTATTCTTGTGGTCCTTATAGTTGGTTGGTTGCCCCCTCATGCTACTAGTCTTGTTCTATTTTATGGGGAATTTGTTTTTCTTATCGGTTTCCAATCTTGGTGTTGCTATATTTTGTTGTTGTTTCTCAACTATTTGTGAGGCTTACATATATGATTTAACCCATGTATAAGGGTTTGGGCCCCTCCAAAAACTCTCACCTTTACCCAATAATTAAAAAAGTTATTATTGCATTCAAAATGAACACATAACTTAGAAATGGGAATGGAGTGGGCATGATAATTGTAATGTGAATCATAAGGAAAAAATGTAAAAAAACTAAGTTTTTTCAAAGTAATGCTCAATACACTTTAAATTTGATTGCATAATATGGTATTGGATCCCCGTTCAACAAAACATGTGTTTAGGTAGTGGTTCCATGGAGGGGGATTCCTAAAATATTTTAGAGGGTGTTTTGAGAAATTAAAAAAAAAAATTCGAAGTAGGTGGTCCTACAAATTTTATGAAGTAGGCAAGTTTAAAATTTTAAGGTCAAATTTTAAATATTAGGTCGTCTCATGAAGCAAGATAATGTTAAAAATTAGTTAAAATAAAAAAATTATTCCTAATAAGAATCTAAAAAATTATAAATGACATATGACAACAAAATTATTCCTTGAAATGCTGAAAAAAAACTGAGACCTCATTAATGGTCCAAAGGATTGATGACAATTCTGGCTTTTGATAAGTAGGAGGTGCTTATGGGTTCTTGTGAACCACAAACATGGGTCAATGGGTGACTCGAAAAACTATACAGTTGAATCATGATAGCAATATCATAGTTCTGCCTTTTGCTGTTTTTTGTTTCCTTTTTTTGTTATGTTTTGGTTATCTTTGACCTGTATGCTTGGTTATGTTATGTCTGAGAGTTTTTCTTATGATAGTTTAGGTTTTTAGTTGGTCTGTGTGGTGTTTTGGTGACCTTAATACCTGTTTCGTGTTTTGGTATGTTATTACTGTTCTGTACTCTCAAAATCAGAACCCTTTCCCTACTCATACACAGTTTAATCCAAAAACTTGCTGCAAAACAAAATCTTCTAATTTTTTTTAAAAAAATTCAATCGAACACCACAAACTATGACTTAAATATTTAAAATCTAAAAAATGAAAGCTTCCTATTCCATTCTACAAACTGTCAATTTAAATATAATCCACTTAATCCATTCTTTCACGAATCCTTTTTGGCCATGGACAGACCGACACGGCACCTCCTACAACCGAGCTTTCCGTATCAATTGGAAGTTTATCCTCCACACATTTGTGTGATTTGTAACACATGGAAAAACCATACATTTGGGGATCCTGTTCATTTTGGAAGGTGCTCTTCAATGGCGGCTGAGGGAAATAATGTCACAAAACCAACTTCTTCTTCTTCTTCCCATGTTTTGAGGATCGGCATTGTGGGATTTGGGAAATTTGGGCAATTTCTGGCCAAGACAATGAGCAGGCAGGGTCACTCGCTTATTGCTACTTCACGCTCGGACTACACTGATGTTTGCCAGGCTCTGGGAGTCACTTTCTACAGGTAATCAACTCTACTTACCTTTTCTTTCGCTTAGATCTGTGTGTACTCATTTGAGAAGGATGTGGTGAGTACAGAGATCCCCATGAGTTCTGCAAAGAGTGTCCGGATGTGATATTGGTTTGCACAGCCATTCTGGCCATGGAATCCACTCTGCGTTCTCTTCCATTAGAGGAACTCAACACTACTAACACTCTCTTTGTTGATGTGCTTTCCGTCAAGGAGTTTCCAAGAAATCTATTTTTAGAGGTAAATAAGATACATCTTTGATTGGGGATTTTTTGGAGGGTTGAGAGATTTAAATTTTTTAAAAAACTGATCATTAAAAGATTATATTTTTTAATTTTATAAGAGAATTAAACACAGTATTTCAAGTATCCATGAATACAGTATATCATTTGTTTAAAATAATTTATTCTATAACTCTCATTGCTAAAACTGTGAATTTTTCTGCCAATAAAAGCAGCTGCTTCCAATTTCCTGTTTGTTTTTTTGAAATTTTAGTTTTTTTTGGCAATTTCCCTTCATTACAATAGTAGTCCTCGCCTTTTTGTACAAACTAAATGCTTAATTGCTGGTGAATCTTCAAACATACACTACATTTCCTGAAACCTAATTATTATTTGCAGGTTTTGCCTGAGGAATGTGGAATTCTGTGCACTCATCCAATGTTTGGACCAGAGAGTGGCAAAGTCAGTTGGGCAGGTCTTCCCTTGGTCTATGATAAAGTCCGCATTAGTAAAGAGGGCAACTGTGCACAAAAATGCAATGATTTTCTCTCAATATTTGAATCTGAGGTAAAATTAAAAAAGAAAACTGCAATATAATATGGCAAGCGTTAGAACTGAAATAAATTCAAGAAAACTGCTTCTTAGAATGATGATAATTACAATGTGTGATTCTTTTAATACTATGGACATATTTTTCCTCGGAAGCTGGATTCTTAACAACATCCATTTTAGAAGCTTTAGAAGCTTGAAGTCTTTGAAATCTACTTGTTAACAGGGGTGTAAGATGGTGGAGATGACATGTGCAGAACATGACCGTTATGCTGCAGAAACTCAGTTTTTGACTCATACTGTAGGAAGGTTCGTTCAATTTCTAATTGAATACAAAAATTATGTACGTCTCTTAGAACAGCTAAAAACAGTAAAGATTTAAATCTTTTATAATCAAATATAACTATTATATTTTGATATCACAGTGTAATGTTTTTAATTGAATTGGAGTTACATTGAATTTTTTTTTGAAACAATGAATTTTAAGGATGAATAAGTATTGGTAAATATTGGAAATTTTTCTTATTATTATCTCATGTTTTCATGTGATTGTTTAAATGTATTTTCTGCTTGAATTTAAGCAGCTGGAGTGTTCCTATGCATAAATTTTGTTATGAGAAAAAGATAATTTGGAATCTTTTCCTATTTCAATGGAGCAGCCATTGTTTGAGAATTGAAAATAAGCTGTGAAAAAAAAGGCAGGGCTGCAAATAAGCAACTGCATATTGCCAAAAATTCAAGTGGCTCCACAAATTTTTTTCCCTCTTGTTTAATAATTGCTTACAAATTTAACATAACTGCTTAAAAATACGAAGAAAAATCAAATATTCATAGACCTTGCTCCACAAATAATTCTTAAATAAGTTGAACAATGGCTGCTAACTAAAATAAGCTAAGCAGCCGCATGAGAATCTGGCCTAAATGTGTATAGGTAATCATTTACAAAATAATGTTACATGAATTTAAAAAATAGTGAAAATAATCACTTTAAAAGTTCAAACAGAACAACAATCCAGAACAGAACATAAATAAGGAACTGCAAAATATTTAAAGAAACCTATTTTACCATTAAAATAAACTCCATATCCATACCATTGGCTTTTAACAGTTTTTTGTGTATTTTTCTGCAGGATGTTGTCACATATGAACCTGAAATCCACACCTATTGACACAAAAAGTTATGAGACGCTCAGACATTTGGTAAGTGTGTATTTTCGTTTAAAGTTGGTCTCTTATAATTCTTAATCAATAGGTACAATTTTGCTTAGGTTAAAACTAAAAACAAATGAGATATTAGTATAATAAAACTTTTTATATGCGTAGACGGATACTGTGTCCGGCGACAGCATGGATCTGTATAATGGATTGTTCCTGTGCAATGCAAATAGTATGGAACAAATAGAGAAACTTGAGCGAGCCTTTGACACTGTGAAAAATGATCTATTTGGAAGATTGAACAGTATGATTAGCAAGCAGCTTCTACACCGTGTCCCTGCTCCTGCTCGTGATCCCCCTGTCTCTTCTACCATGGATGATGCCAATCCCCAAAAGAAGCTTGAAAAAGTGTAATTTTCAAACATAGTTTTGAGCTTGAAGAAATATGTTAGAAATTAAAATTGGAGAAATGCAGTAGAAAATATATTAATTTTGATTAATAGTATTGAAATCAAAATATTTAGGTATTTTGTTGATAACAAACAAATGTATTATATGATTTATGAATATAGTTATGAATTCAATGTATAATATGTTTGTATTATATATAAGTGTGTAATCTTTTGAAGGATTATTTTATAATATCTTTAGATCTATTTGAACTCGGTCACCATTAATTCTTATTACTTTTATTTGATCTTGAGATCTTCATGAATGATTTTGGCATGCACTTCATCGTTGTAATTCTCTTCCTTTCTATACATTGGAGAATGATGATATTCAACTAAAATCATAAATTTGTAATTATTTTTATTATAAAGCTATACAGTTTGAAAAATGACAAGTTATCTGTCTAGAGTAAGAATAGAAAGTAAAGAAAATATAGTTTAGATCAGAAGGACAAATCTTTTGTTGTGTGTTTGTCATTGTCAAGTATTCATACATCAAAAAGTTTTCAATGAGTTAGTTTAGATTGAATTTTTTCGTAAGTCATATATTATGAAGAAGAGAATGTAAAACTAAAATTGAGAGGTTATTTGGAAGAGAGTGCATTCCTAAAATTGACAGGGTATTTAGAAGACATTGAATTGACATTTCTTTTCTTCTTTTTTTATTTTTTATTTTTTAATAATTGTGAATAGATTGTTTTGCATTATAGAGTAGTGATTGAAGAAGTATGTTGGTTCAATACAATGCCCATTTATTTATTTGACTCTAGATATAATTATAAGGTTACACCTTATCTTTCCATTTTATCAATATTGATTGTCACCTTATGTAGTGTTAGGCCTTGGGATTTGTGTATAGGTATTGCCCATGCCATGGATAGTGGTATTTGTCTATGATTACCTAGTGATATAGGTAGTATAGGTATCATTTTTAGATCATTTGTTGAACAATAATCAGTGTTCCCCTTTGGGGTTCACAACATGGACTAATCACCTCCCCTGGATCCATTAACTCTAGCGTTTGTATAGAAAATGACAAGAGTGGGCCAACAAGTGGTATTAGAGTCAAAGGTGTTGGATTTGAATCCCCTTGGGTAATGTCGAGGGGGAATTGTTGAAAAATAATCAATGTCCCCCTTCAAGGTTCACGACATGGACTAATTGCCTCATATGGATCCATTATCTCTGGCGTTTGTATCATAAATTGATGGGTCGACCTTTTGGTTTAACAACAAGCGTGGGCCAACATCATTTTGGTTCCATGGTGGTCCATTATAGTTATCACCCCTTATTATGTTGTGCAACAATAAATCAAGTGGTTTAGAGCCAAAGTTGTAAAAAATATCCATGACCTCTCCAATAAATCCATTTGTAAGTCTTGCTTGAGTCCATAAGTTTGTTGTTAGCATGATTTATTAGCCTTTACATAGTAAGAGTTCTTATAGAAGTTGATCATCAATAACACCAATATTTTATTTTCTTTGTGTGCTTATTACATTATACTTGGTGCAATTGGAAGATGTAGTAGTGTAACATAGAAAATTATGTACGCTTATAATTTCACATTGTATTTTGCACCTAGTTCAGTGTCCACTCCTGTAGCATGTTCTAGCTCCATTTAAGGCTAAACTTTGACCTAATTTTTCCTACACAAAGGTTTGTCTAGATTTTAGACCACGTTATCTTTCTCACCTCTAGGTAAGTGTAGGAAAGTGGGGGACCAAAAGGGGGTCTTAAGTGGCCATTTAAAAAAAGAAAAAGAAAAATTGATCTTGGATAAGAAATTGAAGATAGTTACACTCAAAACTTGAAAATGCAACAAGAACAAGAGTTGTTGTGCTTTGATGTACTTTTTAAACTACTATTTTCTTTTGAAAATGGTGTAGATTAAGGGGTTCAAATAGGGGGAACACACAAAGTGCTCATATTTTTGTCAAAAAAATATAACATAGCATTTGGTGTGCTTTCCCTAAAATCTTAACTTTTTTTGAGTATTTCAAAAATCCCTTTAATGAAAAATTAGCTAACACCTTATAGTTTATGCTTAATTTTTTTGCTATTTTTTTAATGATTGTGATTTTTTACTGGTTATCAAAGTGGACACATCTTAAAAAATAAAAATTGAGCGTGCACCCCCCTAATTTTTTTTGGAAACTAATCATTTTTTTAATGTGTATATAACATAGTCTAGTTGTAAAATATAATTTGTTTCAAACTTTGATGAGCAAGTAAAAGATGAAACCAAAAATACCACACGTGAGTTCTTGAAAAAAAATGGAGACACTAGCAAAATTAAAGATCAATTTAATCTCATATTTAACAAACTCATGTTTGTGTGAAGAAAAAAAAACTCTCCCTTCGATTTGATCTGATTTGATCTGGATTTGATCGATGGATGGATGGATTTTGAGTGGATCGCGATAGTTGATTTTGATCTTGATTTTTGATCCGATCCCGATCTTTATCCCTGATCTTTGACTCCGAAATGAGATCAACCCCTTCTTTGCTATTTTTATGCTTTTACAGAAAAAGCAAACACAGGTCTTTTATGAATTTTGTTCCCTGTCCTCCACATTCTACCACTGGTTTTGGGAACATGTCAAATTTTAAAGAATTTTCTCAAGACACGAGCATTACACATAGACATCCACTCAGTTCACTAGAATCCTAAAATAATTTGAGCTCCAAATATTGGTTTCCCACTTAGCTATTCATTGCCACTTGTAACATCCACTTAGCAATGTATTGCTCCAAACTTGTGTATCTAACCCAACAAAAATTTCATTCTCTTTGAAAAAGGATAGTTTAGTCGGATCTCCTTTGAGAAACTTTGCTGGGCCTTTTGCTTTCTGAAGCTTTGTATGCTGAAATCCGCTCTTTCATGATTCTCTCATTTCTATGTTGCTTCAAAGTAGGCCTCTTGGTTGTGGGACTGTTTGGGTGCATTCTGGGAACCCCACCACTGTTGCCTTGTCCTAATACCTGCTTTTCTTTGATATCTCTCATGCTAATTGGTTTTCTGAAAAATTTCTGGTAGATGTCCTCCACCACTTGGATTTAGTCATAATGAGATAACCTTCTCCATAGACTAGTTGAGGTTCAGAGTCTTATTTTATGCTCCATTATTTCTTGATTTCAAATGCAATTGAGATGATTCTGCATAGTAGCTTTTATTTGTTTGTCATTCACATAAGTCAAAGCATCAACAGGCTTTCTTGACTGGAAGGAAAGCTCCAAAACAACCTAAACACTTTTCCTTTCCTTTTCTTTGTAAATATTTTGAGAGCACTCAACCACATAGAGGTTTGTAAGTGCTTTCATGTACATTATTTATTTGTATTTCATTTAATTCAATGTAAACTATTTCCATTTATTACATATTTTTTTTTATCAATTTTAATATTTGATATTGTTTGGTGTTTTCTTGTGCCTAATTGAATAGATTAGGTGAAGTACCAAACTATATTAACATATTTTTTGGATGCGCTCTGGTATTCGAGGTTGTGCAAATGATAGTAGGAAGCACAAATGTCCATGCAACAAACTAGCATCCTAGGCAGTGATCTTCAACTTTAAATCTATTAGTTTCTGTATACACCTAAAAATGGTCTGGATAAATCTAATTAATTAAATACATTTATTTGATTAATTAACCTTTAATTCATCTACTATTAAATAAATAGAAATATTTATTTATATAGTTCATTTCTTTAATTCTTCTATTCTATCTACATTCTTCTAATTATTCTCTCTTAATTAAATAATCAACTTCAATAGTTTGTATTATTTAATTACTTATTCCCTCTTAATTAAATAAACTAAATCATATAGTCTTATTTAATTATCATTATCCCTCTTTTATTAAATAAACAATTTCAAATATTGGTTTTATTTAATAATTGTTATTTCCAATTTTCACTTATCATTATGCACCAACAAAATTAGATATTTTATATCTAATTAATTCAACTCAGCCTTCACAGACAAATTTGGAGACAAATTGGAGACAAATTATAGGCAAATTTCTTCATCTTCTTCCATTGATTCTTCCTATCCTCTGGCATAATGTTTTTATGGGGAGGAACAATCTCCATAATCTTGTTAGGCTTCTTCATCCTTCACCATTGAATCTTTCAAATCAAATCCAGACCCTTATTTGCTGCCACATCACAAATATGTTGTTGAGAATATATAAATACAACTTCTTTCCACATGAAAAACATCCCGACTTTGTGCAATCTTACTCTGCAAAAATAACATCAGAAGCATTAGAGCAATTGAGCATTGAGCAAATAGTAAATAGTTTTTAGCAATCATGGCTTTTCATTTAGCTGCATCTTAGTTTACAGTAGTTTCTTTTATCAGTTTCATGTCAATTTCATCTACAGGATTACAACATATCATTTAGCAATTATCATATAGGATTAGATTCTTGCATCTTATATCATCTCATTCTCTAGATTGGTATTTTAATAGTCATAGTGCTTACAAAATCTGAGAGGCCCTGTGATTTAATAAATCTTTGGAGATAGAAAGCAATGAGACACTTTTGAGAGATTTCCTACTTAATTAGATTAATTGTTGTTTAAATCTCTTAATATAATGTCTTATTGATTGTGTTTGTTATTTCATTACGCATATTTTACTCACACATTAAATTGGAACCCACCATGGGGCCGAAAATCCCATTTTTAACATCTTTTTTTGAAAGATTTATCCGTAGGATTTTGACGTGTTTTGTTTTGGTGCGATCAAGAGTTTTTACAGCGCATACGACTTCTAGATCGGCGCATCCAAGCACTGTTCCAGCGCATCAACACAATATTTTGGTGCATCCACAGAATATTCCAGCGCATACGACTATTGTTACGATGCATCTAGCATTCTATTTCACCAGTCAGGGGGTTTTCTTTTAGTGCATTGACCTTTTCTTTTAGTGCATTCATCAATTTTTGTAGTGCATAGAATTGTTACTTTAGTACATTTAAATATTGTTTTAGTGCATCTAAGGACTGTTATGACGCATTTGACTATTTTTTTAGAATTTTAAAAATTTGAGAATTAATCACTATTTTTTGTCTTGCAGGTACAAAATATGCTTGTCAAAGATGATTGTTGGAAACACTTACGCCGGTCAAAGAAAAAAAATCCACAAATTACTAATGGTGTTTGCAAGGATTTAATTTTATTTCTGCTTTTTCCTTTGGTTAAGATAGTGCATCTAGCTTAATTAAATAAATAGTTTGAACCCCATGTTCACTGTGTTTCAAAAACAACAGGCTTATGCTCTCCCCTTAACTCGGTGATCAAAATGCTAGACTTGCTATCTTGCTTTATTAACACCTTTAGAAGGCCTACCATAGTGGGAAAAAGTACCCCTACGGGAACAACCTAAGTGGGAACAACCAAGGCTAGGTTTTCCAACCCACTCTAAAACAAAAGTGAATCTGGGGAAACCCACATTTACTGGAAGTGTGCAAGATAACCATCCCCAAAATATTTGTTCTAAAGATTGGGAGGTCTCCTAAGGGAGTTTATCAATTGCCGCTCTGAATGAAAACCCTTTCTAAGAACTTTAGTGTAGAATCCAACTGTGTCAGTTTCTGAACACTTTTTATATCACAGTGTAAGGGGAGGGAAGAATCTACCCCAAGAAGCTCACCATATAACTATCAGAGAACCTGGCCAAAAGTGGAGGATTCGACTTTGGTTAAGACTCAGGAAAGGAAAAAACACGAGTGCCCTCTAGGGGGTGAAAGAGTTGTGTGAGCTGACATAGTTGTAAGTTGTGGGATGTGATATTCTAAGTGACTTACTTGACAATTAGAAAAGTGCTTGAACTGTCTTTATTTGTGCCAAACTTGTGGAAATTGAAAGAATTAGACCTAATTCTAGAACACTCACTACATGTTTAATACATAGAATCTGAACAACTATGTACAATTTAGCTGTTGTGTTTATAAAATAATTTCCAAAGATATCATCCAATAGATCATCAAAATCCAAGATTTACAAGCAAAAAACCCCTCCAAAATATTCATTTGGTCAGAAAATTACACCCTGGAGTCAATATTTTTACTGAGAAAAGTAGAACAAACAGACAAAACTGTGAAAATACTAACAATTTCTAGATTAGCACAACCAACCTTTGTTTTAGCGCATGTACCCAGTATTTTAACGCATCTACTTGATTTAAACAACTCATTAAAACTCTGTTTCAGTGCATCTACCCTATTTTTCAGTGCATACACTCTGTCTGTCAGTGCATCTACCCAATTTTTCAGCACATACACTCTATCTGTCAACACATCTACCCATTTTATTAGCACATACACCCTATTTTACAATGCATATACCCAATTTGTTAGCACATTCAGTCAATTTACTAGTGCATTCACATTATGTTTTAGTCCATTTGAGGTTTGTTATCGCACATCCAAAAAACCAAAAACCAGAGAGTTATTTTTCTCATCAGTCAAACAGTTAACATCAGAATCCAGATTTCTATCAAAACATAAACATTTTATCAGTCAAAACAGTGTCTCAAACTTGCCAAAAACTAAACTTTTCAAGTGAAACAATCCCAAATTAAACTAAGATCTTACACTTTTAAAGTGCCATATTATCAAACACAATTCTTGATTATTAAGTTAAGTTACTATTATGCCTTGCATAACCACCCCATTCTATTCTGGAATAAAATGGGTCCCCCTTTGTCTTTTCCCTTTTCCCTTTGGTTTTCTGCCTTAGGCGTTTTCCTTTCAAAAGCTCTGTTGGAGGCGGAACCGGGACCAATACCGAACTTGGAAATTCCTTCTAAGGTTTGGGTATTGTTCTTTCCCCGGTGCCGGTTCCGACAGACCTTGGCTTTCGTCTCTTTTTGTTCTTTGTCAGAGTTGGCTCAGAGACCAAGTTGGAATGATGAACTCTCTTAAGTTCCTCATTTTGGACCTGTCCTGGGTCTGACCCCGCCTTTTCTTTGCTCTTTGTTGGTCTTGGTCATTTTGTGTCCTTTGCCTTAGGTGTTTTCTTTTTGGCCTTGGGCATTTTATTTCCTTTTATTTTGTTTGTTTGTTTTGGCAGAACCGGAACCGGAACGGATTCCGAACTTGGAACTTCTTCCTAAGTTTCTGTTTAGTTCTTCCCGCCTTCTTTATTCCGCTTTATCGCCCCGAACGTTTATCTGCAGGACCATGATCCGGTTTATCGCTATCCCCGTCTTATTCTTTGATTTTTCCTCCTTTGATGGCGGGAGTTTGAACTGAACCCGAACTTTGAGAAGTTCGGTTCGATGGTTCCGAACTCTGCCGCCACGAGCGACACTTCGCTTCCGCCTAAGAGCTTGATTTCTGTCCTTGGCTGGCGAAGTTTCGAATAATGGTCAGCATGAACCGTGGAACGGGATTTCCTTTGCTTGTCTTCCTTGATCTGTCCCTGTTCTGCTTTTGACCCCACTGCTTTTAAAGGAGAGGACGCTTGCCATGGGTCGTGTTTCCCCAACCCGCCTCAGCCAGACTTGTTTAAATTTTGCTTCCCTGCCTGCGGTTGGTTCGGGCCGGGTTAGTTTTCATGGTAAAAAAGCAAATGCTATTAATGTTTTGTTTTTAATGAAAACCTTGTTTTAAGTGATCAAATTGTGTGCATGGGAGGATCGGTCTCGAGGATCTTTGGTAAGAGTTTTTGAGCTTGGTGTAGGTCTCACCCAACTCCGAAGAGGGTCTCCCCGGCGAGTTAGCCCATACCAAAGTAGAGGGTTTCAGCTTTTAAGATCCGGGTGGTCTGCGGAGGGGCTACACCGAAATAGAATGAGCTTGTCGTCAAGAAAACAAGGGGTCGCTATGGCATCTCCCCGACATAAAGAGTCGCCAAAGAAGGATGAGTTCGGCAAAGTGTCTGGCCAAAAGGCAGAGGTTACACCAAAGAAAAGGAGCCCGAAGAGAAGAAAGAAAGTTTGGGAAGATTTAGAATGAATGTAGTGGGTTCGGTAGGATGTCCTGTCGATCCGAGAAGGTCACGCCGAAACAAAACAGAACTGGCACGATGAGGGGCCCACTGACAGAAATGGAGTTCATCGAGAGAGCGTGATTTCACCATATTGTCTGGCCGAGGAGGAAACAGTCTTGCCGAGGGTCTTTGCGAGATCGGTATGCTCTCTGTGGCTCACCAAAACCTCTCGACGACTGGCCCATGCTACACTGACAAATTTGCAGAAAAGCAGATCTGGAGTGGAAAGAAAGCCAAGCGAGGAAGAAGATAAAGCTGTGAGGTTTGCTGATAGAGGTAGCTCAGCATTAATGGGGATATTTTGGGGCGCTCGAGGCAGCTTCGCTGGAGGTCGAAAGTGGACACGGAGGCGTAGAAGTTATGGCAGTAGATGCAAAAGATCTATAGATCTTTCCAGAGATGATCTTTACCAGCAGAGACAGTGAGGAGGGCGCATTTAGTGCAAAACTAAATCCCTTCAAAAGATCTGGGCACTGACTTCCTGACACCATGGGATATTTTGTAAACCCTAAAAACGGGTGTCGACATTCTCTTCAGAAAAAGATGTATATATGGCATTCTTGCCTCTTTGTAAAGGGTTCTGAAAATTTTGAGTGTTCAAGAGTTAAAAGGGTTGGAGATTCTTTTAGTGTTAGCACTTCTAGGTTAGAACTTCTAGGTTTAGGGAACTGTTTAGAGTTAGAATTGTTAGGAGTGAGTCAGCTAGCAAAAGGAGATTGAGTTGCATCTTGATTCTTAGTAATGAGATCTTCTCTTACCTTCTTGGTTATCAGCTAGATTTCACCAGATGGTAATGTATTTAAAATTTATCCTAGTATAGATGGAAGTAGTCTGAAGGCACAGGTTTTCTATACACTGGTGATTGTGCCAGATTTGTAAATGTTGCTTATCTGTCTAACCCATAGTAGAAGCAACCAGATTCAAATCTACTTCATATTGTGTTCCAGAACAGTATTTATCTAAAATTAATCATTTGATTTTGAAATATTTCAAGGAATGAAATCTCATTTTGTGTTTTGCTTAAAATGCTAGTTTGTAATTAGTTATTAAAACCAGCACTGTTAATGAATGCAACTATGTGTTGATCACTAGTTAATTTCATTCTTCAGTTTTAGTTAGCAAATTCCTTGAAGATTAGCAAAGTTTGGTTAAGGTTGAATGAACTATTGTTCTTTTATGTTTCAACACCCTGATCCATCTTTTTATATTTCTTTAAAACCCCTGGTTAGTATAGGATTTATTTCATGTTTGATCTTGGAGCAATCCAGAAGCCCAACACCAGCAGGCCCCTTGAATATTACTGTCTCATTGACCACTAAGTAACATCAGCACAGTTGAGACCCAACTACCAAGACCTTGGGAGTTAAGGCATTCATGTGCTGCCTTTTTCTTTCAGGAGAAGCAAAGTAGTAATACTTTGTTTACCATTGTTGTGGTGCCAAAATCGCCATCAACAAGAATTGGCGCTAGAAGGAGGGCCCAGAAGGGCAAGCTAGATAAAACTGGATCATCCTCTTCAGAAAGGCCCCATAGAGTTCTTTGATCAACTAGGAATCCATCATCATTCATAGAACTCAAGACCCTAACAAGACATAAACATCATAGAACTGGGGCAACCATTATTCCAGCCATATCAACTCCACTCACCCCACCAGGATTTTCACCCATACCTCAGTGGATACCCATCAATACACCCTCCAATTCATCTCAACTGTCATCACAGCTAGTTCAATCCATACAACAACTGGCTCAACCACTACCACCACCAATGGATTTCTTTCAGAATAATCCCTCTCCATTGGGGACTATCCCTGGAGGTTTTCAGGATATGCGCAAAAACCCTGAGAAATTTTGTCCTAAGTACATCCATGGTGAGTCAAGGAGTGCTGAAGAACATATACAAGCTTTTAAGGATGCTTGTACTAGAGCTCAGATAGCCCACCATGATGTGGTCTGTAGGTAATTTCCTTACTCTTTGGGGGACATGGAATACAATTGGCACCTTAACCTTCGTCAAGGTTCCATCTTGACCTAGACACATTTGGAAAATGCGTTCATCAACCAGTTTGGGGTGTATGTGGATCTAGCTCTTTTATATCATCAGTTTGCAACCATAAGAAAGGAACCAAGTGAATCTTTGCCTTTGTTTAACACCCAGTTCCAACAAATGTATAGGAGATTGCAAGATCCCTATCTAGTTACTAAGAATAGTGCTATCTTGGCATACTTTAGAGTTATAGACCCTTTGCTAGGTTTGTTCTTGCAAATGACTTATCCACCAGCTGATATTGATTCTTTGTCCAAAGTCTATAATTTAGCTATTAAGCTGCAACAGCAAGTCAGTTCTCAACAAGGAAGTCTGGGAGGAGGTTTCCCTTCAATGGGATATCAGATGCATGGCTCAACTCCTCTATACAACACTATCCCAAGGATGTCTCCTTCTCACTATGGGCCTATGTTTGAACTGCAAACCCAGCCAATGGTCCCATTCTTTGCTACTGGAACTTCTGTTCTCTTTCAACAACCGCAGGTTCCTCCAAGTTCCCATGGTCATCCTAACCAAATTGGAACAACAAGTCATGTTGATCATCCACCTATTGTTAAGAGCATGGAAAGTGAGAAGACAGTTCAGCTTACGGACAAGGTAGAGACCTTGAAGAAAATGTTGTCTCAAGTTACCAATGACATGGCTCAACTCTGTCTGAACCCCTCTCAAAACCAGGACAACTTCCCTAATCAAAATAATAATAACCAGGGTACTTATCAGAATAACAATAACTATAACCAAAGAGGTTACCAAAACCAAAATAGAGGATATAATCAAAGACCAAACAACAATAGACAATGGAATACAGGGTCTAATAATAGTGGAGTCCCTCACAACTATCAAGCAAATGAGGAGAGAGCACATACTGCAAACGTGGCTGACCTCAACTTCATGACCAATTGGTGCAGGTTGCATAATACTGCAACCCATTTCGAGGTAAACTGCCCTTAGATGGAGAAAGTTGTTAAGATGGCACACGAAGATGCCCACACATTCCAAGGGAATTCACACAAAGGAGGTGACTCAACGGATACTACAATGACTTATGAGCTCTTCGAGGAGGATCCCTCATTCCCAAGGCAAGAAGAGAATGAACCAGAGGAGGATTCATATGATGCCCAAGCTTTTCAGACAAAGGGAGGACATTTCCTAAGAAATCAAAGCAAGGGGCCTTTCACTACATCAGCACCTCCTAATCACATGGTGCCCCAAATCAAGGTGCTGATAATAATCCTTCTCCACCACAAGGCCTGCCTGATCACCATAACAAGGGTAATCCCTTTGCTATTTTCAAAAGTAATTCAAGTTATAATATAGAATTTAACATTGTTTCTAAGATGTAGAAGCAAAAAATTTCTTTGTCATATTTTGATATTTTAAAGTGGTGCCCTGCTCAAAGGGAAATAGTGCTAAAAGCCTTAGAGCAAGCCGACAAGTTGAAAGGAAAGAGTAAGGTGACACCTGTTGGGGACGTGAATGCAACCTTATACAAAAATAAGGTAGGTACTCCGCCTTTCCTCTTATGTTTAAGAATTTAGGGCAAGAACTTGCATAACTATTTATTGGACTCGGGGGCTTCAAGAAATTTCATGCCATTTTTTGTGTGTAAGAAGTTGGGATTGGACCCCATTCAAACAAATAAGAAGGTCATTCAACTTGAAAAAATGGAGGTTAATGTGGTGGGGGAATTAAGGAACATACACGTTCAAGTAGGATCTGACCCTAGGATCCTAACAAACATAGATATTCAAGTGGCAGACATTCCCAAGACCTATGGTATGCTGCTAAGCAGAGATCTGATGAAAAGTATAGGAGGATACCTCTCCCTTGACTTTTCACATATGTGGCTACCATGGAGAGGGATCCCAACTCAGATCAAGATTGAGAGTGAGCCTCGCCTCAAGCATATCATTACTGAATATGATTGCCACAATGAGGTAGCCTATTTTGAAACTGAAATAGGTGTGAATAAAAGTGATGAGGCTTTAACCTTTTCTATTTTTGATCCTAAAGAGCTGCCCATACAAAATCTCCATGACCTTGTGATTAACAAAAATCAGCAAGAACTGGTTAGAAAACTGTAGCAAGATCAGCTGGTCTTGGGGGTAGATATAGATTTACAAAGTGTCCTACTTCCTAATTGGTGCAGGGTACATTATCAAAGCCACTCTGAATTGACTTGTCAGCCCTGCATTAACATTTTAAAACATGTTTCCCAAGCTGAGGAAGCTGGCACAAGTTTCCCTAAGACCATTACAGACCGCTTCCCATTGGAGGCTAAGAAAGCGACCATGTTAACCAGGGATACAACACTTAAAAAGAAATCCCTGCTTCAATCAAACCTACCCTAGACACACTCCCGAATCAGCATATTGATGAGAAGCAGCTCCAAGGTGTAAGGGAAACTATGCAGCCATAGAATGACAATTTCCACATAACCCAAATCTGAAACATGCAAGTAAAATACTCAACATCAACATGCAAGAGAATAGACAACATACACATCAAAGATGACACAAGATATACCTTGGGAAAAACCCTCAAGAGGGAAAAACCCAGCCTCCAAAAGCATCCACACTCCATGTATTATTCAGCAATGAAAACCCATCACAATACATCTGTAGAGACTCCATGAACACTTCTGAAGCACAAGCTATCCATGCATTCCGTGTGACCAAGCATGAATCCACACATCCCATGCCATGCTTCAAACCCTCACACATGCACAAGCTCAACCTTGACCAACTTTTGATCCAACACTTTATCCAACCCTAAACAACTACCCTTGTGGTTGCTTTTATAGAAACAAGCTCCCACAAAACCACACCCGCACAAGTGGTGCTAAACCATATAAAACAAAACGCATGTGACTCCATGATTTAATATTGTACTTTTATTATTTTATTATTATCTCCAATATTAAAGCCACTACATTTTACAACATGTCCCAATGTTACATACGTACACAAAGTGGCCCAATATTTGTAACCCTGTGGATGACCATCCACCTAGAAAACTCTAGGTGCACCACACACATATACAAATAAATAAAACAATATAAACATTAAGTGCAAGGTGTACAACACCTAATTCTAATAATTCCAATTTGGTTGTATACATTGCATATGGGTAAATAAATAAACCTATGGCAACATAAATTTACATCCTATAACCCAAGTGCTCCATGTGCTCCATCAAGATACCTGTAACAAGAACCAAGGTGACTACCATCTCATCCATGAATGCTCCCATCCTCCACCATGCCAACTGCACTAATATATAAACACATCCAAAGAGATGTCACACTAACTGTCACAAAGAAGCATAAACCTGCCTCAACCTAATATCTCAAAAACACAAACACTGAATCCAATATGCACCAGTAGCTGTCAAGAATAAATCACCATAGCTGAAATGACATCCACAGCAAATGCCAACCAATCCAACTATCCATACCTCCAAGGTATACATATATAACATAGTAAACTCATGCCAACAACATATCCACCCATAAACCACAATGACAAACTCCATGTGCAAACCTGTCAAAGCATGACATACACATCCAAGAGCTCCCACTGCATGGGCAATGTCAAGATGAATGCAAACCTGGAATGAGCGCATTCAACGCGTCGCTTCGTTAACATCCCAAAAAATGGCACCATCACAAAGGCATACCAAGTCTACTACTAGCATCTCATAGAAGTAAACATGTAGTACCAAGGAACATCCACAATGATAAGCAAAACCTGCAAACCAAACACCTGTAGCATGTCCTCCTACACACACACCTTTAAATGCCAACTGTGTCAAGTATGATCTCCTCCATAATACCCCATAACAAAATCCATAACAACATCCATCCATCCAATCACCAAGATCAAAGATAACATATGTAACTAACATGGATGTAAGCATCTCAAAAACAAGAAGATCAAACTCAAAGTAACCATTCCTAAACCAAGGAAATCAGCCCAATAAACCATCTCCTAAACCCAACATGTACAAGGAGATAAACATGCCAACACTCCTCAAATGAACCCTCCAGAACCAAATATCCATGGCTCAAGATCCATATCCATGAGAAGACAAAGCATAAACATAAAGCACCTGAAAGAATAATGGGCAATACCTCTCAAGTGGACCGCCGAGTAGACCAAGAGTGGGGAATGAGAATGCTCCTCCAGGATATCCAACTCATCATGACTCAACCAAGAACACTCTCCTCTTTGGTCCATGTTGAACTCACGTCCAACCAAGGTGTAAGCTCCCTCGGACTTCCTGCTAAAACCTCATCAAGAGTAACCATATCAACAACATGTCTCTAACCACAAGAGAACACCAAGCCTCACCTATGTCTCCAAGTATCCATGAGCACCTGTAACCGATCAATCCATGCTAAACACCAAGCAAATGATCAATGTACTCAATACAAAGAGAACCAACCAAGATCAAAATCATAGCTCCGACTGCAGAATCAGGAACATAAACATAACACCATGATCTCACATCCTCTCAAAAGAAGATCACATGAATAAATCATCATAACATGTACCATGCCACAACTCTAAACTAGTAATCAAGAGTATACCATGACATAATAACAAAACCATCCTACAACCAAGGATCACCTGTCAAAAACCAACAAGTCATAAACAATATGTCAACATCTCCAACACCTGATGTCAAAGAAATCTCACTGTAGCACATAGAATCCAAGAGCTCCTCCATGACACCAAAGATCACCTACTGAAGACAACCATCCATAATAACCAATGGATCCACATCATTTCCAAATGCTCCCACTGAACCGTGATACCGAGCAATCCCATGGCACCATGATGCACAAAACCAACACTGTCATAAGCTCACACAAAAACCTGTGAATCCAAGCTCTCAATGACAACATGATAACCATCCTCTAAAGCAAGAAGATACACCGCCAAACCATCATATCCATCACCGCCAAACCATCACTGTCACAAGCTCCCACTGAACCGTGTAACCAAGCTATCCATGACATCGTGATACCAATCTCCTAAATCCAAGAAGATACACCGCCATAACCATAATCAGGAACCAATCCAATACCACCAATCAATGCACCATCATAAACCATCATAACATGCCAAAGTCTCTAATGCACAAGAAACATCCATGACATCATGATCACCACCAAATATACCAACAAATCAACCCAACCGTGTCCACATATTTGCATAATCATAGTCAACTACATAGATCTCATATTATGACTGTACCTGGTAATACCATCTCACCTCCTCAACATGACAACCAAATCAACAAACCAAGTGACTAAACCAAGCCACCAAATCTGATCATGCATCAACACTAACATATCTATGGGCAAAGACAACCCATATCCAAGTCATAGGTGCAACAAGTAAGTATAAACCGCCTACAAAATTGCACAACTTGTAGATACAACAATGCAACATACATGTTGATAACCATGTCAAAAATATAATAATCTGAGATGTACAACTAATCATACAATGAATCCATCATCAAATCACCAAAATTCGGCAATCCATAAGCTCATAATAAGACCATAGTCAAAGAGACCCATAAACAGCTCAAATAAATAAAACAGCAAATAAACCATGCCAAAATATCTCAAAACCTGATCCACTATGAAGTACTCTAAACAAGCTTTCCGTTGACTATTCGAAGTCCAAAATCCGACTCCGTATGCACCCGATATGCCCTCTCAAAGCTTAAAATAAACATCTGACTTCAACCAAGCAAAACACTATAAAAACTACAAAATCATGGAACAAGACCTATACCACTGCGTAGTGCTCGGAACCAGCTTTCCAACGACTATAAGAAGTCAAAAATCCGATACTCTGGACAAAAGTTATACACATTTGAAAAAAACTGTTGTAAAAGGCCCTCTTGGTGGCTCTGTGGTGGCGCCTGGGCGGCGCTCCGGTGGTGGGTGGGCGGCGGAATCCAAAAATTATTAAATCTGGTTTAATTTTTCAAAAATAAAAATTTTCTCCCCCTGCGTACGGACCCGACGCAGTTATCAAATCCGGCATATAAAATTTGAAGTCCGCGGATTTTTGTTTGTATGGTAGAATTTTTAAAATTTTCCATTTGCATGATGAAAATTGTTTTGAAGCTCGCTTAATTAGAATCACGGCTATCACGCCTACAAAATTGCCGTTCCACCGATCTCCACGGGCGGTACCGACAACCGGTTGGTCGCCGGCAGAAATGGTGGAAATCGACAAGCATCGTTTCTGCATCACGGACAACAGAGCACGACGGTCATTTAAAATCATCACACTTTTAATTTTTTGTTTTTTTTCAAATTTTTCACTAATGTTTTTGAGCTAGTAGGTACAAAAGATACTTCAATCCGGATTTTTTTTTCGAATTTTTTTAATATTTTTTTCTGACGACGACTGTACCGTCGACCCGTACGGCTGAATAGGGGTATAGGCGAAATTTTTTCTGTAACCAAAATAGGGCATGTTATATGTCAAAATTTCTCTCTCAGCCAACCTGAATCCAACCATAAGGTCCATTTTGTCCTAGGAGGTCATCTGTGAAAACTCACCCTCAAAACTCTCATATAAATGCATGACCAAGAAACCCTAATTTTGCCAAAATTTTCTCACCCCAAATATGCAAACAACCCATCATAACAGCAAACCCAAAACCCTCAGATCTGGAATAAACCACCTACAAAACCCTATATCTTGCCATTGTCTTTCATTCTCTCATGCAACCTAGGGTTATCCAAATCCAATAACTAAAGCTCTGATACCACTTGTAAGGAAAACTATGCAGCCATAGAATGATAATTTCCACATAACCCAAATCTGAAACATGCAAGTAAAATACTCAACATCAACTTGCAAGAGAATAGACAACATACCCATCGAAGATGACACAAGATATACCCTGGGAAAAACCCTCAAGAGGAAAACCCAAATTCAAAAGCATCCACACTCCACATGTGGCTGTTCAAGAATGAAAACCCATCGCCAGCTTTACATCATCTGCAGAGACTCCATGAACACTTCTGAAGCACAAGCTATCCATGCATTCCATGTGACCAAGCATGAATCCACACATCCCATGCCATGCTTCAAACCCTCACACATGCACAAGCTCAACCTTGACCAACTTTTGATCCAACACTTTATCCAACCCTAAACAACTACCCTTGTGGTTGCTTTTATAGAAACAAGCTCCCACAAAACCACCAAGTGGTATTACATAAACCATGTGCCCAAAAATACTACGTGTGACCCCACATTTAATATTGGGTACTTTTATTATTTTATTATTATTCCCCAATATTAAATAATTACATTTTACAATTATGTCCCATTGTTCATACAACAAAGTGGCCCCAACATTATAACTCCTTGTGATGCACGTCCACCTAGAAAACCCCTAGGTGCACCACACACATAATAAATAAATAAAACAATATAAACATTATGCAAGGTGTACAACACCTAATTCTAACACAAGGTTTGTTGGACACCCCTGCACTTATAGATATACCAAAATCCAAGGGGTTAGCCCAAGAGATAAGTAAAGGTCAAAAGGACAACCTTGGGCCACATGATGCATTTGAAAGGGGATTGGGAAGTATTCCTGAGAAACCTACTAAACAACCATCCCTTGTATTTAATTCAAAAGAATCAACTCCGACCTGTGATCAATTATGGACCCTCACCTTTGATGGATCCAAGTCCAAGACTGGTTGTGGTGTTCGAATTGTGCTAACCAGCCCGAAAGAGAAAGTTTTCTTTGCTTCTTACAGGTTGCAGTTTGGGTGCACTAATAATGTAGCTGAATACGAAGCTCTGGCTCAAGGATTAATGTTTGCACACAAGAAGAAAGTCACAGCCCTGATGATTAAGGGAGATTCAGAAGTGGTTGTCAAGCAAGTGCACAACCAGTACACCTACCACAATAAAAGGCTAACAGCATATAGGAATAGGGTATGGAATCTGATCAAAGACTTTGATGCCTTTGGGATGAGTTTAATCTCTAGAGAAGAAAATCAGGTGGCTGATTCACTGGCAGTTGCTGCGAGAACCTTGGAGCCTATGCAAGGCTCCAAATTTAAAACATTCTCAGTTGAATTGATGTCCACCCCAGTTGTTCCTGACAATATTAAGAATTTCCAGGTCTTTGAGGATGATCGACACATTCTGGCATTCTTGGCAAGCTCAGATGTCTTTGAAGGGCAAACTATTGATGATTCTAATAGAGATCAAGGGGATTGGAACCCTGAAGAATGTGATACAGAAGGGGTGCTTAATCTGAAAAGTAATAACATTCCCAAGGGAATGGTTGCTCTAGAGAGAATATTTTACTCAGATTTGAGGGCTCGAGAGAAGGCATCAACTAAAGAAAAGGGAGGCGAATATGAGACAGTTAACCTGGCTAATTCTGGCCCCGCAAGGAATTTCTATATAGGGAAGGTCTGCCCTAAAGTAATTAGAGAAGACATATTGAGGGCATTCAAGAAAGATATTGCTGCTATAGCTTGGGGATATGAAGACCTCCAGACATTTGATGCTATAGTTATAACTCACACTATTCCCTTGAAGCTCGAAGCTAAACCCTTCAGACAAAAGCAATGCCTTGTCAATGCTTTGATTGAACCATTGATCTATAAAGAGGTTTAGAAATTGCTATCAGCAAGGATAATCTTCCCTGTGTGCCATTCAACTTGGGTGGCTAATTTAGTCCCGGTTCATAAGAAAAGCGAGGAGATCAAACTATGTGTTGACTTCAAAAATTTGAATAAAGCCTCAGAAAAGGATAATTACCCACTTCCTTCTCTAGATGAGGTATTGCAGATTGTTAATGGAGCACAAATGATGTCATTCTTGGATGGTTACTCAGGATACAATCAGGTTATGGTCAACTTTGAAGACAGGATGAAGACGACTTTCACTATCAAGTGAGGGACGTTTGCATATAGAAGGATGCCTTTTGGTCTAATAAATGTTGGGGCAACCTTTCAGCACGCAATGGACATAGCTTTCAAGGATCTGATTGGAAAATGCATTATTGTTTCCATTGATGACTTGACAGTGTTCTCCAAGGATCGACTGAACCATGCAGCAGACTTAGCCAAAGTTCTCGAAAGGTGCATCCAGTATGGAGTCTCCTTAAATCCCAAAAAGTGTGTGTTCAAAGTTTCTGAAGGGAAGCTCTTGGGACACGTAATTTCAGAAAATGGAATATCCATTGACCCAAAGCGGGTTGAGTCCATTCTCAAGATAGCCATGCCAGGAAGCAAGAAGGAGATGAGATCCTTCTTTGGAAAGATCAACTTCATGAGGAAGTTTATCATAGGCTTTGTAGAAATCATGAAGCCCTTGAACGAGATGATGAAGAAGGATGTCAAGATGGAGTGGAGTGATGAGGTGGTGGCATTTTCTCAAGTCAATCAATCCATATCAGAAGCTCCAATCCTCACTAGCCCTGATTACTTAAGGCCATTTTATATCTACTCTTTTGCCTCCGAACACTTGTTTGCGGCTGTATTAACTCAATGAGGAGAAGAGTCAGAGGAGAGGTCGATTGCTTTCATGAGTTCTCCCTTCAAAAAAGTAGAAATCAGATACCCACCTCTTGAGAAGAAAGCTTTTGCGCCGGTCTGAGCTGTCAAGAAGTTTAGGCACTACATCCTCCGAAGTCAGATCATGGCTGTTGTCCCTGACGCTGCTGTCAAGTCTCTACTTATGCAAAGCGAACTGGGAGAAAAAAGAGGGAAATGGATGGCCATCTTGCAAGAGTTCAATTTGGAGATACATCCCATGAAATTAGTCAGGGGGACGGGTTTATCTCAGTCCATAGTTGATGCTGGTAACAACGTTATTTGTCAACAATATACTACCCAGTCCTTCTCAAACGACCCGTGGTATGTTGATCTCATTTGTTTCATGCTCAATAACTGGTGTCTGAAGGGAATGAGTGCCACTCAGAGGAGAGCACTGAGACTAAAAATATCACACTATATGTTTAAAGGAGGGCTCCCATACAGAAGGAATTTCGAAGGAGTGTACTTAAGATTAGCGATGCGTGAGGCCAAACATGCCAAATCCTCTACTAAGTTTGAAACGCTATGGCATAGGTCGTAGATTACCTTGATTCATTGTACACGGAGATCCTCACGATCACGGGTTATTCTTGGCCTTGTATTATTCAAGAAGGATGCATGACATGTAAAGAGAACATGTCACACATGGCAGGATTCTTTGCCTGAGGAGGAGGCGCCCATGAAGCCCGTGCCATTCTGACCCGTCTGGCGAGGTGGGGCCCAGCACCCCGGTGGGCATTGGACTCATTGGGTTAATGACCCCAAACTCTACTGCAAGGCATAAATTCATCTTGACTACTATTGACTACTACACGAGGTGGACAGAGGCCATACCTTGCAACAATAGCACAACGGAGGTAGTGATCAAGTTTCTCATAAGAGTCTGCATCACTGCAAAGGTTTGGTGCATGGCTCTGGTATGCTTGTAGTTTTTGCTTTTTTCCTCAAAGTTTTATTTCTTGGGCTTTCGCGATGCAGGGTTGCTCTCAAAGTACTGGTCGATTATTACACTTAAGAATGGCTGGAGTTGTCGAGTCTACCAATAAGAATCTCTTAGGGGTGATTAAGAAATTGTTAGAACATAACCCTAGAGACTAGCACACCCAGCTTGGATTTGCATTATGGGCAGATAGGACTAGGATTAAGGCTGCTTTAAACACATCACCATTCAA
>VDFB02325130.1:65723-111694 GCA_007258455.2 Sequoia sempervirens | reverse complement strand
AGTAGCGAATATATATTTAATACAAAATTTATTTACTTTATTGTAACTCTCTTGAAACAATTTTTCATTTATTTTTTGTAAAAATAGCTCGAGTAGGTTTATATTGCATGTAATTGTAATAATTGTGTGGGTGTGTATATATACACATATATGCATACGTGCACACACACATAGATGCATATACGTGTTTGAATGTCCAATGTGAACCTACTCTCTATTGTTATAAAGAAAAAATTAAATCCCTAAATCTAAACATAAACCCTAAACCTAAAATCTAATATCTAAGCCCTAATTTTGGGTTCATAAAACTATAAACCAAAAATATCATAATTTAATATTTTTTGTGAATAAAAATTTTAATCAAATATAGTGCAACCAAAATTGGGGTTTATTGTTTGAATTTTAGGGTTTGAAGTGCAAGGTTTAGATTCAAATTTAGGGTTTTTAATTTAGGTTTAGGGTTGTTATTCAAGTTTAGGGTTTTAATTTAGGTTTATATTTTTTATTTTAGGGTTTATATTCAAGAAGAAAAAGAAGATACACATCAAATATATCCATGATAAATTATAAAAGATAATTTATATAAACATGCAAACTAAAAATGATAAAGGTATTGAGGATTTCTTAATAGTCTAGAACCATCAATGATTTAAAAGAAGCATGAAGATGACAATAAATATCAAAATAGTGAGTAGGTTGAATCCTCTTACCTCTATTCAAAGGCTCTTGGTATCACTTTTCTATATATTATTCATTGTATGCATTACAAAAATATTAGAAGAAAAAAAATGATCTTCTTTCCTTTTAAAAATAGCTAAAAGTAAATTCCTTTGTTTGAAGGTATCTTCGAATGAAGGTATTTCATATTCAAAGGATAATAATAAAACTACCTTTGCTTGAAGATACCTTTAAACAAATACATAGTTCCTTCAAACAAAGGTTTTTCTTATGCAACCTTCATTGAAGGAGCTTCCAACTTTGAACAAAGGTATTTGATGCTTTTTCCTTATGTGAGTCATTTTAGGTGGAACACTATTATGGGATGACCCCAATACATGCCAATTCTAGATTAATTATCAACTAGGGATCATTTAATGGTTGCTTCACCATATTCCAACATGATATGTAAGGTAATGTTGTGTTAAGCACTTTCTCGAATAGAATTTATTTATCATCAAATGGTATACCATGACTATCTATGTGACCTATAGACTTTATCAAAGATGTTACTAATTGTGGACTAGTATTACATGCAAATTTTATTTTCACAAATTCATTTTAAATTCTCTATAAAATGGTGATGTACACACTAATTCCCCAAAATATGTTTTATCTTGAGTACTTTGAATTTTTTGAATGATTACATACTCATTTATTTAGATGTATCTTAATGAACAATAGGTAAATTAAGTGCATTAGTAGGCAAGATATATGGAGGTAAATTAACATCATCTCATCTTTCATAGCTTTTATTAGTGTGCCTCACTAGATTATAATCATTTGAATCTAGGGCCACATGAAAGGTAGGTGTAGAAGACACATATAAGCCATATTAGTAGACGAATAAGGATCAAATGATAGATTATGCCTAAGTTAATTTATAATTCTATACTATCCTCATGTTAAGTAGAGCTAAAAAATTATGTAATAAAAGCATTGACCAAGTTTTTAAAAAAAGTATAAGAAAGCAAGATGAATCAAACCATTGTAAAGATCTACCACTTAGGAACAATATAAACTCACTAATTAATATAATCTTGTCTACTTTTATATTATTAGCAAGTAAGAAAGACTTCACATGTAAGGATCCATCACTAGACCCATCACAACCATTATGTAATAATTTTTCACGAAGATATATTGTAATCATGTAATGTAGACTAAGGAAATGAAACATCAATAAAATCAACATGAGAACCTAAGAAGCTAGCATCATGTGAATGACAAGAATCCATGGACTCACCATGAGATGTTGAAGAGTGATCAATATGTATCATAGTTATAAAAGGCATAGGATCATGGAATGTGTGGATTGATGAATTGTGCAACTCTAATAACAAAGGGTTTGCACTAGCCAACTTTATGAAAGAGGAGAAAGAACATGATAGAGAAAATCCTTTATAAAGGAAACACAATCCATAGCAAAAAAATCCATAAGAATATCAAGGATAGATTGTCATGTGATATAAAAAATATAAACATCTCACAATATGATATAAATGAATGTAGATCAACCAAGGAGAAAACTATAATAGGTGTTAAACTATGGGATAATATAAGGTTGGAGAGTGGGATAAAATATAATCACTATATATACCCTAACCTTAAGGAAAAGATAGAATCATATGAAGATCAAACCCTAAAACATCTAAAAATGGATGAAAATAAAAAATATTAAATCTAAACATATTATTTAGAAACTCTAAAGACAAGATAAGGATGTGTATGATCAATTGGGTTCACCAAAAATACAAAGGAAAATAAAATTTCCTTAAGCTAAATCTAGGTTAATCTAAGAAGATACATATGTATATAAGCACACAATTAACCTAGATTAAGTACCTAATAGGAAGAGATTGGTATTCTGAATTTGTAACAACTAATAAATTATAAAATAAAAATAAGAACAAGGTTGTTTAGCTCTACATCTAAAGAATGCACAAAGTACTATGTACATTTGAACCTAACGTACTTCAAAATTTGAAACAAGTAATGATGGTCTGATGTTTCTCTCAAAAGTGAATATTCTATTTATCTATGCAGATATGAATCCAAGGATAAGGGATGAAATTGCAACTAATTATATGTCCTATACTTGTAAACTTATACTATGTAATATAGATACTTTTATCTTTCACTCTATTTGATGCATCTTAGTATCTTTTTTTTTTCTTTTAAGTGTCTGGGAGCTAACAATATTTATAAATACTTTGATAACGTTTTCATTATAACACAAAGGGATATTTTCTCCTAGTTCAACAATAAAAATATGTATTAATGATAAAAAACAACAATCTCACTCATGCATATACCTCAAAGTCCCTCCAAAACTAGATTCCTATAGTGTATAAATTGAAGTGTAATTTGAATATGTAAATGATTCCTTGATTCTCCCATATATAAAAATGAATGTGTTGAATTCCTTGAAATACAATAAAATAACAATTAATCACATAAATTTGGGCTTAGTCAACCCTAGGTGGGAAGGATATACACAAGAGTTGAGCAAACTTGGATTTAAATTTTTGAATTTGGGAAGGATGAGTCAACAACCATGAGGACATATTCACAACCATGAGATTTCCATAAGCATGAAGAAAGCTAAATGAAAGTGGGTGACATGTATATGCAAGGGTATGTGCACCAAAATGGGGGACAAAAAGTGGCCAAATGAGGGATTTTGGCCATAACTTGCTCTCATTATTAAAATTTTAAAATAATGTAATCATGTTATGGCTTGGAAAGTACTAGGCCATAATGTGATTGTATTTTATGGCCTAAAAAACACAATCACAATTTGGGGGACATGAAACATGAGGCATTTCATGTTCCACAAATTACAATAACATTTTTTTTGCCATCAAAAGTAAATAAAAATGCAAGCACATTATGTATTACAATTGCATTACACAGTGCACTCACATTTTTTCTTTTTCAAATAGGTTTAGATAACGATCCTAAAGGGTTGGGCTTACATTTGACATGTTTTTTTATCTTCAATAAAATTTTACAACTTCAACGTCGTCATATTTACTAAATTTATAATAATAAATATTTTATAAAATTACCACCAAAATTTTGCACATCTCTCAGCTTTCTAACCATATTCTTTCTATTTGAAATACATTAGTATATTTATTTTTATTTTATTTTACTAGTGTTTCTATTGTTTTTCTATTAATATAATTTACTTATTTTAGAAAAAAATTGAAAGATATGATTTTTCTTTATAACTTTTGATCTACTTATCAAAATTATAAAAAAAATTATATGATTGTTCTATAATTCAATTCTTTATATATTTTTTAAAAAATATTTTCAATTATTTTAATGCAAGTTATGTGACACACGGACTTAGTGATGCAATTTTTCTGATGCATTTGCTTCAAAAAAATATAAAATAATTTTTTTATAAAAAATACTTTCAACTTCTAGTACTCACTCTTAGCTATATTTCTACTTAACCAATTTTTAGAAAATGTTGAATACCAAAAACCAAGTAGGGGGGGCACATACCAAACAATTTGTTATATTTTAATAAAAAAAATATGAACACTTTTATGTGCATGCAATATTTGACTCTCTTAATCTTAACCATTTTAAAAAAAAAAATAGTATTTCAGAAACTAGATTAAGAGTACTGCAATTCTTGTTCTTGTGATATCTTCAAATTTTGATCAAATGCATCTCAAATTAATCATCCAATTTCATGTTTAGCTGATTTATAATAATTCAAAAAAAAATGATCACTTTGAACCCCCTTTTGACCATACATTCCCATGCACTTGCTTGCAAGTATGTGCTTATACCTATATAATAATGTAAGGAATGATAGGGAAATATATATTGGAACAAGAGAAATCTCAATTCCATAAAGGATAAATATATAGTTATGTGTATAATAGATAATTAGATGGCATAAGACAATGAACCCAAATTTACACAAAATTAAACCTTTTGTCAACATATCAATAGTCAAAACTTTCAAAATAGACACAAAACTAAATGAAAAATGGCACAAATATACATTTTTTATCATGACAAAAAGAAACCAACTTTATATATAATTTAAAATGTTGTAGAATTAATAAACTTTTTTTTTCATTTTTTTAATAAAATAAGTAAAGTATATTCTTTCATTTTATTTTTTAATTATAAATAAAATAAATAATTTTATAGTAACATAATTTTCCTAAATATTTTTAAATTTAAAAGTGATGAATAACACATTCATAACTAATTTTCAAGCTCACTTTATTTTTAATATTTTTATTATTTGTTACCTTTTCCAAATAGCAATGACTAATACTTTAGAATAGACAATCATGGCTTCACTTCTACCCTCTCCAGAAACTATAGTGTTGAATTTAAAAGAAAATTTCATGGTGTTCTCTACAACTATCTTTGGGACTTTGGTTGGTGATGAAAATGGTGTAAGTACTTGCTTTCATGTTTAATCTTAGGTTATGTCTATTGAGTCACAGATGTCTCCTATTCAATGGGTTATGACATGGCTTCTAGCTCAATTCCTATTTTACCATCTATTGTGGTGGTCCTACATGGAATCTATGACAACATGAAAGTGTTTGCATCTAGTTTGAATTGGGTGTCATATGCAACCATGGCAAGGTCAAGGGTCTCATCTAATCTTGGTGGGTGTTTTGATCATTTGTGTTGTAAGAATCTTCCCCCTTGTTTACAATCCTCCCCTATCCTCATTTATGGACAAGATGTTATTGAAGATGCAAAAAAAAATTCTAGTATTGGTTTAATCTGCCAATTTAATCAATTATGGCCCCATCTTCCTAACCTATATCAATAGGTGTTGGATTCATAGAAGACTCTCATAAAGAATAGAATTTATCCATATCCTTACACAAGGGAATTCTCATTGTAACTTTTCAATATATTGTAGATGAGGAAGTAGTGTCCAATGGTAGAATATGAATGTGGGGTCAACATTCCCTTTCATTCAATCCCTAGTTCCCTTCATTCAACCCTATTTTTGAATCCCTCAATATCATGCTAGTATGGGTTAGATTGCCTAATATCCCTCTCTATTTTTATGGTGTTTCCTACCGACATTGAAGATTTTGACAATGTGATTGGTTATTTTCTTAGGATTGATGTTGCTTTTTCAAATTTTGGTCACACCACCTATGCCCATATTTTGGTTGGCATTGACATCTCCAAGGCTCTTCCTAGGGATATTGTCCTTATGGTAGATGATAGGCCTTAGACTTAGTTGCTCAATTATGAGGATCTTCCCTTCTTATGCAAAAGATATTTTTCTACTAGACATCTTGTTTTTTTATTGCCCTCACTCTTTCCATAGGTTGGTGGAAAAATTCCCTTCCTGAACACTTGAATATTGGTGATTTTTAACTTTGAGGATTGTGAGTCTCCTGAGGCTTCTCTAAATCTTGATGGGATTATTCAGGTGGCAATTCCCTTTGTGGTTGGTGCACACTCAATGTTTTCTTTTTTTTGATAGAATGCAATCTCTTGGACCTATTTTGGTTGCTCCTTATTCAAATCCCTAAACTTTCAAGTAGTGTGTTGGTGGAGCCTTTTTACTTTCTATGCCTTTGGATTCTATGCATCTTATGTCTTCTTTGTTTAGACACTCTTCTTCTCAATGTGTGGTGGATCAAGTTAAGGTGATGGTAGTTGATTCTCCTCTCCTCTCCCCCTAATCTAAGGATTTAGATAATGGTGTATTGGACAATTGTCTAAAGAAGGAAGAGGTCTTCCTAAACATGTCTCTATTTTCTTTGGTAACCCAGGGGTGTCTCTGTGACTCAACCAACATGTTCCCTTTATGGGGTGAGTTGAGGCAAGACTAGTCCCCTAGGGATGCATGCAATAGCCCACAAACCACGTGCATTGGGTAAGCCCGGGCCTCAGAGTTGAACCCAAAACCTGTGGGGATTAAACATGTCTCTATTTTTAATATATATTTTTGTGTGTGAATTGTTATGCAAGAGCCAAGTGTTGTGTAAATTGTAGATCATTTAGTGTGTGTGAGTTGGTTATATTTGTTAGGTTGTTGTTGTTGCAGGGTAGCTTCGTTGCAATAATGTTGTTGTCTAGTTTTTGTGTTAGTTGATGCCTTACCTTTGTAAAGGCTTTCAAGTCTTTTCAAAACATGTTTTTACCCATTAATCAAAAACCATTTTTTAAAGATGTTGAAAAGGTAATGAAAATACCTTCTAGATTTTTTTAGATTTCTTTAGGAGGTGCATAGGGTAAATAAATGTAAAGGAATTAATAATTAAATTATTTTAGATTAAGGAATTAATTAAAATATTATATAAAGATATTTTTTTAAATTGTCAAAGGTGTAAGTATTAGTTATATTTATGAAATGGGATGTTTTCTTCTAATTTATTTTCAAAGATTTTATTCTATTTTTTTTTTATTAAATTTGAGATAGTGAAGTTCCAACAAACTAAAAGATTATTTGTAGTTAGTTCAAGTTCAATCTTGCACTTGTAGAATTGATCCTCATATCTGCAAAACTAATCATATATCTATGATTTTAAACTTTTGTTGTGACCTTGATCTTTATACTTTTGATATCCAAAAATTTGTTGCATTTGTTATTTGGACTTAGTATTGCCTAGAGACACCATTAGAGCTTGTTGTGGGCGGCAACTCACTTCTCTCTATGTGCCTAGGAAAAGTCTTGAATTGATTTAACTATTTTGAATAAGTTGAAATACATGCTAAGCATAAATGCAAATGCCTATGTTGTCCTCGTAGTCTCATATGATTATACAATGTTTTTATATGATTCTCTAATAATATATGAATGTTTGATAGTTAATAATAAAATAAATTAGAATGTATTTTTATACAATACTCTAGCTCCACAATTTGAACATTTGTTGTTTCTCAAAATAATGACTACTTAGAAGTAAGTTGGCTTAGGCTTGTGAATGCTCTATAATTAATGAGTGGTGATATAAAATAAATTAGAAAGTCTTTTTATACAATACACTAACACCACGGTGTGAACATTTGTTGTTTCTCTAATTGATGACTACTTAGAAGTAAGTTAACTTAAGTCTATATTTAAATTTGAGTTTAAAAATTGAAAGATCAAAACTATGCACACAATTATAAATTAAGTTCAAGATTACAAATATGATTTTGAATCAAGTTGATAAACAACAAATATAAAAATCAAATTTGAATAAACAAAAAATTAAAATTAAAATAAAATAAAATAAAAGTGAATACTATCTATAACACAAAAAGTCACTATTTAAATATTAAATTATTATTATTTAAAACAAAATATTAAAATAAAATTTAAAATAACTAAGAAAATATTAAAATAACACTAAAATAAATAATAAAAAATGCTATGGATTTCACTCTTAAAATAATTAATTTCCCATATAAAAATAATAAAAAAGATTTCAAATGAAAGCTATTTGTTTTAGCTGTTCTAGTTTTTTATTTAAGATGAGACAAAGGACTTCATAGCAATACCTATTTTAACCATGAAAGCTGAAACAATTTCATATATCCAGAAGAGTTATTATAAAATAATAGAAACTTTTTATGAACAAGATTCTTCCCTGACTAGTGGAGAACAAGTCTTAAAATGCCCTGAAAACCTGTCGATGATGGTACCAAAAAAATCACATGCGAATGGCATGTCTGTCTAACCAGTCAAACACTTGATCACTTTTGGCTAATCCAGTCTAAAAGTACTCCCCTAATTCTGCTTTGTTATGAAGATTTGACTGCATTTTTTGAACTGATATCAAGAAAAGAGTATTCCTGTTTACTGTTGATTGATCATCACCTCTGTATGATGTGCCTCCTCATCTTTTGACCAACTTTTTCTTTTGTCAGAGGCCTGTTGGGCTGCTGCTTCTTTCAGCCCACCTTACTGAGCTTTTTTGGACCAAAGATTTTACAGGCCAAGAGGTTGCCCCTTGGTGCACCAAAAGTCTCCTATCATGATCAAATCTCTGAGAATCTTTCATATCCCTCTGTGTGCTGAGTGTTGATGGGATGGGTTGTGGGCTTTTGTCTCATTCTTTTCTCTATCTTGATGGGATGGGTTGTGGACTTTTGGCTCATGTTTTTCCTATTTTGAGTTGTGTTGTAATTCAGTATAATTTATGATTGAAACATTTATTATGTTCATACATACGAGTTTTTATAAGCATGGAATCTTCTATTTTTTTTAATAATGACAAGTTTAAAAATTTCAGCTCAAAAATTTAGAAAGTTGGTGTTCATATGAATTTTTTTAGCAACAAAGAATGCTAAATCTATAATTATATAGCTAAATCTAAAAAACTATTGAGGGGAATTTAAAAACTTTAGATGAATGACACAGGAGAAAAAATTTAAGAAGGTGATGGAAACTTTCAGCCCCACCCCAAAAACACCCCCTAGTACACAAAATATAATTCCTATACCGATTCTATGAAACCCCTATTATGTTTTCCTCTAAATTAAGGGATTGCAAACTTTGGTCTCTTGATAAAATCAAGTATTTACGTGTTTTTTGTCTACAATTTAAACTATCAAGAATTATGTTGGTGATTATTTTTTCTGTTGAGTGCAGAGCAACAACGAAATTCTTAATGGATTAATTTTGTTTATCTTGGTTGTAAATCCAACTTTATCACTTCCAGCATGAGTCTTCCACGGTGGTTCATTTTTCTTAGAGTATGTGTTTCATTTTTTATGTTGATTGTAGTTTTATTATCAAAGAATAACATATCACATAATTTGATGAACTATCTTCTTCCTAGAACATGAATAAAAAGATCAAACAATTAATATTTTCTAGCTCTTAATTTTTATATTGATGTTTGTCTAAATTTAATTAAAGTGACAAGTATTTTTATATCTTATTAAATTATTCCAATTTAGAAGTGCTAGCTTCATAACCTTACCAAACAATGGTAATGGTAGTAGTTTTACCCCACCAACCTTCACTATATAGGATAAACTCTCTTAATCATGACATATCTTTGGACTTGACCTATTTGCTCGAAAAAATTCCATCCCTTTAATTTAAAATGAATTTACACATAACAACCTTATTTAGTGAGACTAAGAAGTTGGGTCAACAAATAGTTATTGTTTAATACAATAGAGGTTGCAATTCATGCCAAAAACACTATTTCTAAGAAGTGGTAATTTTGAATTTTTGGAGGAACTTCAATAGTTTTTTTATAAAGAGTAAAGAGGGAGTTTTGAAAGAGGCCTTATCTCTTTTACAACTAGCACTACATTGAGAATAAATCCCACAAAACATTCAATAAGAAGTAGAGACTAAAAAATAAATCATCAACAACACTACAAGTCAGCAATACAACAACAAACTATACAAAATTCAAGGCTAAATCGATTTTCTTCCCTTCTTTAAGGAACTCTAGATGATCACCCACAAAAGTCACATAAGGCTTTGCAATCCCAATACCTTGGAAAAATGTTGGCTTCAGGTCCTCTGAAAAATATTGGTTTGACCATTTGAATTCTTATGGTGCAGTTGCAAATAGTAGTTCTATTCACCTCACTCTTTTTAGATTTAGATTTATGGCTTTGAACTCACCTTCCAATAGTTATAGTTGATAATATACCAACTTAATAAATTGTTCAATGAAGAATTACTAACCAAAATTAGGAAATAGCTTAAATATTAAAGAGTATGGTAAGGAAGGTGATGGGTAAAATTGTTGTCTTTGAATATGCATATAGTGAATGCAACATAATACTAATCAACCCACAATCCCAATAAAAAGTACCAAGCACTTACCATCTTCTCTTCAAAATGTGCAAGCTTGATGAGTTAATCTTACAATAGTCATAAGGATCAACTTTTATTACTTTTAGACATTTTATGACATATATATTTGATAATTAATACTTGTTATTTGTCATACAATTTGATTGCCATAGTCCTATGGTAACATGTAGTAGTCAATAACTGACTAATAGCGTCATCCTCAAAAGGCATCTTTAGATCATACTAACCAACTAGCCATAGTTAAAGTCGAATGTACTCTCCTACAATTAATTGAAACACCTTTGTATTGGGTATGGTGAAAAAATAGATATTAGCCTACCACATCCTAATGAGGTCATCTTATTTTTTAATACATCACAACTCAACCAAATATATTAGGAACAATGATCTAAAATCACTTCATTCACAAATCTATCATAATAATCAATTAACTAAATACAATGAACCCAAGAACCCACAACTTAGAATATGTTTGCTTAAGGTACTCCATGTAATCTTTAAGGTAGTGAAATCTTGTAGAGGATATATGGAATATGATGTCATTGTACATGGTGATAATATTTATTGTTATCATCATGTCATAGATCATAATATTCAATTTTGAACTAAATAGTTTGCAAACAATCCTTGCTAAAAAAAAATTGAAGTAAATTTATAGGAGTTAAAGAAAATGGGATTAAATGACTAAAACTTAAACCACTAAAAAATCCAATCATCAAATAAATATTAAGGTAGGCAATTATTCATTTCACTTAAACCATGTCATGAATATGCTTTACTTCTATTTGTACATCAACACCATTTTACACTTTACACTCTATACTTTCACCAAGTTACATTGTCCATTCATCTCAAGGCTACCATCAAGAATGTTAAGAGGTATAATCAATACTCAATCCCCACATATTAAAGTTTTAGGTAATTAACATTACGATCATGTTTATGATCTTCATCATTTCCCAAGAATAACAACCTGAAATGGTTTAGTATAAGATAATAGTACAATAGGTAACGAGTCATAATGCATGTCATAGGCTAGCCATACTATAACATTATGAATTTCAAAGCTTGATAAAAAGGTCACCTTTTTACCAATAAAAGATAATGGTAAAAATAGCAAAGATAAATTAGCAAGGTAAGTTTTTGTATGGTTAGGACTATTCAAAAGTTGGTAATTTCTAATGAACATTTCGTCCAAAAGTACATAACCACAACAGTGTCTTGGATCTTTTCACAACATCTCATCTAATCAAGGATTATGAACTTAAAAGCAATTTAGATCAAGCTTAATAAAATAGTAGAGATAACCAAGTGAGTAAGGTAAGATTTTTCCTACTATGTGAACTTGTCACATCCCCGTAAAAATTACTTTATTTGTGTTAAGGGCTTGATGTGCCAATGTAATTTGAACTAAGGTGGAAACCTTAACTTTGAAATTGTTATCATGCTTGAAATTTTGCATGATGTATGGATTTCCTTATTGACGCTTTACATATAGTATTTAATCATTAATTATTATAGTTGAGTGATTGAAAATTATGAATTAACTAGTTTCATTTTAGTTTACAACATGGATATAAATTACATCTCAAACTGACAAGGTTTTGACATTTTATGGTGATGTGTGTATGAGAATAGGAATGGTTTTTTAGATGCTAGGAGTGTAAGAAAAGTGGACCTAGCAACTTATCTTGAGAATAGTCCTTAAGCATTTTCACCATGTTTTGTAACTAGGAGATCAAGTCACCCTAAATAAATCATCCAATTGTGAATTTTCTCGTCAAATGCAAGTTTTGTCTCTAACCCATAATTGGTCGCTTCACTCTAAAAGGATTATCATATTAACTTCTTCCCTCCATATAAACATCCTATAAGAGTCATCAATAACAAGTTGATGGATTCTCAAGCTCTATTGAATGAGATTCTAGTGATTGACACTATTGTCTAAAATAAAACCTATAATAAGAGAATTGCCAACCAATATGGCATTCATATTCTTACATGTTCATACTAAAAACTAAATTATAAATAAAAGAAAGAAAACAAAAAATAAAAATAAAAATATAATAAATAAATAAGAAGAAAAAAGATTATGAAAGGAGTTGGGTCATAACATTTTACACCAACAACCCACTAAGGGAGACATCCTATATTAAATGGGCATGGCACAGAGTAAATAATGGGGGGAGATCATACCATTATGGAGGCATGGTGACTCTCTATTTCCTCAAAAACTTGTAGTTGGAGTGCAAGACAATGTGCAAACCCACATGACCCCCCATAATAATGCCTTTAGAGAGCACAAAAAGAGTAGAAAATAAATATGAAGCATGTGAGAAGGGGCGACCTAGGTTGTGGCATGTGAGGAAGCTGACTCGTAGACTGTGCATGGTGGTTTGAAGCGATCAATAGGTGTACCATGCCCCCATGACAAGAAACATGTGGGAGTGAGCAAAGAGAGTATGAGGAGACTTTGCAAGGGCATTTGGAAATTGGACAATCAACTATAGGATTTCATGTGTCTTATTCTAATTGATGTCATTCCAGTTTGGTGTAACGCACATAAAGATAAGTTCCAAAAAGGTAAGTTTCAGAAGTTTGTCAAGGCATTCATAGTGCATTCTCTTTGGTAGAGTCATGATATTTTGGTTCGCACCTCTACATAAAAAGGTGTTGTGTTGTGGTCTAGAAGTTAAGTTGGTCAAGATGTGAAGGTGTTGTGTCCAAGTTCTCAAGGCTTTACACCTTATGATGTAACAGTTGTAAGTAATAGTATGTTTGTGCCCTAGTAGAGTTAAATGGTGATGAAGGCTTGTTGGAATGCTCTACATTCCTTAGGAAAGAATATCTTGTCCATACACTCTTGTGGACATTCTACTACGTTAAATACATGCTACTTTTTTGTATCAAATATTTTGGGGGTCCGCAAGTACAATTTCAAATAGCAGTGTGCTACAGATAGTTTTAGATGCCTATCTAATCTTCAAAACATATGTTTGGGTACTTGTGTCAATTGATGTATATACAAGTTCAACTATATGAGCCTATGTGGATATTCTACATGTCTTAGTATGTTTCAAGATTGATGTTTGGTTGCCAATTTCAAGCCAATCCTAAGCAATCTCATAAAAAAGAAGTGAAAAGAATATTCAGATACTTGAAAGGAACTTTGGATTATGGCTTATGGTATATAAAAAGGATGATAACTTTTCTCTGAGTACCTATACTGATGCTGACAAGGTTGGTTGTGTGGATGATTGGAGAAGTACAAGTGGAAGTGCTTTCTTTTTGGGAGACAAATTGGTCTCTTGGTTAAGTAAAAAGCAAGACTAAGTGTCCTTATCCACAACAGAGGTTGAACATATTGTTGTAGCATCTTGTTGCACTCAGGTGCTTTGGATGAAGCATAACTTGAAGGATGTGAAGGTGGTTTATGATGAACATATTCTTATATTGTGTGACAATAAAAGTGCAATTAATATTTCCAAGAATCCGGTAATGCATTCAAGGATTAAAAACATCTTTATCCGGTATCACTTTCTAAGAGAGAAGGTTGCAGAGCATGAAGTTAGAATGGAGTATGTGCCTACCAAGGGCCAAATTGCAGATATATTCACAAAGGCACTTTCAAAGGATACTTTTGAGTATCTTCGGTAAAAGCTAGGGGTTATTGCCTCTCCTTGTTCTAACTAGATGCATAGATGGTGCAACTTTCCAAGGGGAGAAATTAATGCCTAATCTTTTTCTCCTAGATTGATGTATGCTACCACTCAACGGAAGTTGGTAATAAGGGGGAGTTTAGTACAAGCGTGCAAATATTGTGCATGTATGAAGAAGTGTTGTTGGTTAAAGGGGGAATTTGTATTGTTTCCATTGAAGATCTTTGTGCCTTTGTCCTCAAGTCGGAGAATATGTTGTTGCCTTCTACATGCAAGTGTCTGTTGCCCTTTTTCCTTCATGACAAAGGGGGAGAGTAAGCAGATGTGTTTTGTCACCAATGCCAAAGGGGGAGATTGTTGGTAGTTGTTGTCATTGATGTCAACACTTGAGGAGATTGTTGGTAGTTGTTGTCATTGATGTCAATATTGATTGTTGGTTGCCTTTGGTGTCCACACTTGATGAAGATTGTTATGTGTTGTAGTGGTTGATGAGCTTGTTGTTAGTGGCCGATGACAACACTTGATAAATTGTTTGTGGTTGTCATTGTTGATAATATTCAATAGTGTTGTTGTCAACAGAGTTGGTTTCATAATGATGCATTAAGATGAGGATTAAAAGTGTTGTTGATTATGGAGAGATGTTGAAGGTCTACAGTATGTCTTATTCTCTCTATTGACGTTCTCGATGAAGCATGTGTTGTTGAAAGAAAGTTATGGCCTCTACAAGTTGCTTAAGTGTTTCCAGTGCAGGAAGTTGCTTTGAAGTTTGTTTGGGAGAACACTCTACATTCCTTCGTTGTTGAAGATATGGTCTTGCGGTTTGGGATTCAAAGTTTGTGTTTGTTTGGGAGAATGCTCTACATTCCTCCATTGTTGAAGATATGGTCTTGCAGTTTGGGATTCAAAGTTTGTGTTATGTGGATGTTGCACTCCTATTTTTTCAGGTCACCAATGTTGTCAAGGAGATTTTTGTGAATTGTAAAAGGTTGGCAGTGGTGTTGGTTGTCTGGATTGGTATGAAAAATGCTCTACATTTCTCTACATTGGCATCTTTTCTCCTACGACTTAGTGAATGTATTCTCAATGTCTGTGCTAGTTCCAATTTCATGTGTTGAAGTGGTCTACAAGTTGAGTTGGCTTTGTGGGTTATTTGTGGATATCTAACCGACAAGGCTTGTTCCTTTGCTTGTGTCATGTGCTTGAGGGTCTATGCCAACATTTGAAGATGTGTTATGATAGATTTGGGCCCTGACCTATCTTGATTAGAACCGCCTTGAGCAAATTCAGTTAGAAGTACGTTTTTAGGCCAACTGGTTTTGTGCTTCATGTTTTATCTACACGTTTCCTTGATGTTGACTTAGGTTGAGGTGCACTAGCATGTGAATTGCTTTGGATCACATTGGAAGATGTAATAAGATTCTTTTTTGTCCTCTCTATGCTTGGGATAGGACCGTAGTATGTTGTTGTGGCCAACTTGGTGAATTCATTGTTTGTATTCTTTCCTGACCGACCTAATTGATGTTTTAAGGTCTTGTGGTGGATATATATGCAAGTACATTTTGAATACAAGATGTATGGATGTGTGAACAAGTGCAAAGAAGTGTGAATGTGGAATACATTGAATATCCAGCAGAATTAGTGCTACAATGTGAAAAGGAATGATCAAATGTGCTTGAACGCCTTAGTTAATAGAGTGAATTGTTGACAAATATTGTAATTCTTTATAAACTCTTTGTATCCTACTCTGAGATAGTGAATCTCATCAAGTCCTTGTATCTTTCCCCTGAAGTTGTGTTAGCTTCAGTTCAACAAGTCCTTTGTATCTTGTGTCAAGGTAGTACACCTTGGTTTGCAAGTCTTTTATAGCAGTGAGCCTTTATATTGTGAGTTAACTCTCGCCATGGTTTTTCCCTCATTGGGTTTTCTACGTAAATCTAGTGTCATCTTGTGGATGTGTTCTTGCCTCTTCCATCATTGTTGTTGATTTGATTAGAGTTAGAATTTGTATATCTTTGATTGTTGAAGTTGTTGAAGCTTTATACTACTATATCTTTCTCTTCTACTATTCTATTTAAGGGTTTTGATTTGGTTAAGTGCTGAAAAGTTTAAGTTCTGAAAGCGCTTAAGTTTTTGGGTAGACTGATTTACCGCCCCTCCCCCGCTCCCTCACTCCCCTTCTCAATCTTAGGGTGTGTTCAACAATCTTTTGGGTAGTATTGTGCTACTGATTTGTTCACCAAATTCATGAACCGTTTGTTGTTTGCTAAATTTTACATGTTTGTGGAGAAGAACAAGGTGCTCCCTCAGTGTATCTTTGGTGGTTGTTGGATGGGATGGGTTGGGATGGTGCTGTGTGTGGACATTGGGAGTGGACATTTTTCACAGACTTGGGACCCATAGGATCTCTTTGAGGTGTTTTTCTATTAACTTTTCTTGTTACAAGGAGTTTAGAGGAGAAGGATCTTTGTATGGTGGTAAAGAAATAATCTTTGGAACAATTCTTTAAACCACTTTGACTTCAAGTTGGTAATTTGTAAGGTTTTGTAATGCTTTGTCTTTAGTAGTTTCATTGTTGCTGCTATTAGTTGTTCTCTAGTGTCTTGTTGTACTTCATGCTCTATCCTTTTCTTTGTACAAGGGTTTGGGCCCTTTCAAAACCCCTACTTACCATAATAAAAAACAATGAATGTCAAAGATTATCTATCCAAAATTGGTTTCTTTGATGCACTTTGTACAACCTAGATTGATTGTTGTTGATTGGTAACTATGCTGGTTTATATCTAGGTGTGGTTGTATGGAAGTAAATTTTAAGAGAACCCATAACAACTTTGTTTAGATTTATTAGCAATTTATATGGCAGAAAAAAAAACAATACATTATCACAAACATTGAAATGGAGTATCATCATTTTACCTTCTAAGATGCTCAAGGGACTCTTTTATGAGCAATTTATACTAACAACACCATAAAGATTGATAAAACAATGAAACAACACCCTGCGACATATTCCTATGAGTAATAATATGTTTTTTACACTCCACTACAACTTCCTAAAACACAAAAAACCAAAGCTTACATCGTGAAGGTGTACTAGCTCAATATGATAGGATTAAGTACAGAAAAATGTACATTCTATAATGTCCCACTTATGAATTTTCTGTATTTTATAAAAAAATTGCAATTTCCGAGTGATTGAACTCAAAATATATGCAGACAAACCAACAATTGAGTCTAACAGTAAAGCTGGTTATGAACAATACAAATTGAGATTTCATTAACCGTATAGATATACAATTCATTGCTTTGATTACATTATTTTTCAAGGGAAATCCATATTGAATTTACTGCACAAAATAAATTGAATTTCAGAATTACAAATCACAATAAAATATCTATTTGAATCCCATGTTGCTTTATTGTTGAAATATGCTCAAAACTATAGCTAATACACTTATGCTAAAACTCATTGAAGCCTATAATAAACAATGATGATGATGCGGAGGGATGTGGTTGTTTTAAGACTGGCAAACTCTAGTATCAAATAATAGTAGATTTAATTCCTTACAAATGTTGCAATCTCCTTGTATTCTCAAATGCCCCTCCATTGTTGTGTGGTGTATAATAAGGTTGCAATGGAATAGGAGACTAGTGCGGCTAACAAATCCAGCATCAACCGTTAATGGTGCTCAAAATGAATAATAGTAAAAACATCAATCAACAATGGTTCGCCAAATATTTGCTTGCAAATCTAAATTGCCCTATCATTGGAACCTCGCATGAAATTTCCAAAAAACAAACAACAAACACTATAACGATAATGTAGCAAACTCCAAATCCTCCACAACTCAACACAATTGTGATCTTCAGATGGAATCACCCCATATTGGAAACAAGGGTTTTCATCCTTGATCACAAATCTGGAATTCAAGAGGGTTTTTGTTCTCTCAAACCCTGAACAAACCAAGGATTTTTTTGTCCTTGGATGCCCTACTCAAATATGAAAATATGCAACGAATGACTTTATTTATGATCCTCAAATGAAGATAAGCACCTCATTGATATGCATTGATATACCTTTTCAAATGAGCCCCTGAACCTAGATTTTCCTCCCAGTATTTAAAAATATTTTTTAATTTTTATTTTAATTATGATAATATTATTAAGTTGCATTTAAAAATGGAAATCATCGGGCCCAAATAATATTGTTAATTATTTTAATCTCAAAAAGAGGACATGACACATTCCCATCAAAAACAATTGACTCTATATTATGATTTACTTTTGTACTACTCCTCTTGTTCCAGGAGATAAATATAAATTATGCAGGAACTGTGAACACCATATGCCAGTCAGAAATTTGAAATATTTTTATACAATTCTTGGCAGTTGGCACCATATAATCAATGTGAATCTCCAGAATTATCAGTCCATAAAGGAGTTTGATACAATAATAAAAACATGTCAAATCTGCTAGGAATCTATGGAAACTTCACTAAAACATCCAATATCACACATGCGTGAAATTCCCCCAACTAGAAGACAAATACAATATTTTTTTGGAACTAGGGATTATGCTCAAAGTCTGCAATGTACAAAAAAATAATAAACTCTTTCGAATTGTCTACTTTAAAGTCTGAACCATACTTTTTATCTTTGAAATCAATCAATCACTCTGTGATCCATAATCAATATGTACTGTCACACGTAAAATATCAACTTGGAGCCAGAATGTGCTTGCAGTCCAAAATAAACAATAAGCTCTAAGCTTCTCTGTGATATTTTATTGTAACTGGTTAAGTCATCTATCCTGCCCAGTTGCATAATTCATGGTTACTTACTGAATTCTGCATCTGATGGTATACACATAAATTGACTCATTATATTGCTTTAGGTGATGATCTGAGAGTATACGCAAGCTCTATAATTTGCAATAAACCCAACAGGGTTCTTTTTCCAAATGGAAATCATTAAAAGATTTTATGTAGGGTAATCCCCTTCTTCCGTTTCTGATCCTGTGAGAGAATCTGGCTCATCCTCTTCTAGAGAATCCATATCAAGGTCATCCAACTCAGAGTCAACTTCCTCAGTTTCTTCTGTTGAAACCAAGCAAGAATTATTGACATCTAGGCTACATCCATGCCTTGAACCTGTCAATCTGTCCAATCTACAATCATCTACTCTTCTATGACTGACAACATCCTCACCTTTGTAATCTTTAACTGAACTTGGTTTATCAGTTGCACATTTTGCAGTTGATTTGGTTCTGGAACTTGGATCACCTGGCCTACCATACAAGGCGACATATCTTTGGTAATCTTCGAGTTCTCTCTCCAAGACTGCAATGAATTGCTTCACTGAACCAAGGGACTGCTCCAACATATACTTCTCTAAAGCCTGCAAACATTTCTCAATCCAGGTCAGTGATAATGTCAGCAACAAGCAATCTAGTAAGTAAGCATTAACAAAAGACAATTTGTAGCAAACTCAAGCAAAGGAATTAAGCAAACTCAAACAAATAATTGAGCTGAGAAAAAGCTACTATTTCTAAGTCTAGCTGGTATTTACATGAGCTAGTAATGTTGCCTCTTATGCCTCCAACCCTTGTGGCTATTCTTCCAGTTTTAGCTACCATAATGGTATGTTTTCCTAAACTCTACTTACAAGTCCATATCAAAAAAATCCATACTACAGTATTAGTCATCATGTGTCTTTCCTGGTAATGATTAAAATCAAGATTCAACTACACTTGATCATAGACACAGGCTTTCTCCGGCTTTTGACTTTATACAAAAATTTAGCCGTGTCCATCCATCAATATTTGTTAGGGCTGCATATGTAATAATACAAAATGAATATAGCAAACACAGAGCTGCATAAGAATGAGAGAGGGAAGGTTGGAGCTCTGCTCTGAAGATGGAAAGGCCAAAAGCCTTTCCATGAGAATTTATGCAAAGCTTTTGCTTGCTTTGTAGATGTTTTTTGAAAATTAGATTTAGTTAAGCCAGCTACTTTATCCTTTAGCCTTGGTCATTGAGCACTTTTGGTAAAATATCGGTTCTGAGTTTGGTGTTGTAATAGTGCAGTAGTGTTAATTTTTTGGATTAATGCTTAAGTTTTGGCTAACAGCATTGGACACAAAATCAGAGGCAGGCAAGTTTCAAATGTTTGCACAAGGTGTTGTAGATCCTTTGTTCAAGACACTGAACTTAGGATATAACTCTTCTAAAATTTCAAGAAGTTGGGAGAGGTGCTACACTACCGAGATTCAATGATGGAAACTATGATGGAAAATGGGCAAATGAAATTAGAAATAAGTTAACAACTTGTCTCTCCAATCAATGAGTGAAAAATCCTTTAGGGATTTGATATGGAAAATATCCCAGGTCATCCAAGTGGCAGTTTTGGACAGATTCTGAAATTTTCTGAAAATATTTCTATATTCTTATTTATTTCTTTGTTGGAGACCCTCTGGAGAGGAATTGATTGTTGAACTCTGATTACACTACTATCCAACCCCGATTGTTTAATCATAATCTCAGATTTCAATTGCATATATGAATTTTGAATTTCAAGTAACTAGCTATAAGTTATGACCCTAACCAATAGAGGTTTCAAAATTAAATAAATCCCACAAACGTTTTCAGTCTTCTACTGAGTTTGTCCTTATCCAACAATCAAGGACACAAGAGCCTTGATTTATTATTTGTCTATTTCTTGTCTTGAAAAGCTATATAATAGCTAAATTCAAAGCATGTAATCTGAGTAGATGGCATACATCTCTGCTATAGAGTTTGTTTGTTTTCTATAAGCTCACAGTTAAAATAAGAATGTACTCTGTTCAGCATTCTGCAATTGTCAATTCTGTTTTGTTTGATGTTCAATCGCTGCTTATAATACATGAAATCCCTCAACTAGTGTATTGTCCTGTGAATTACCAACTTAATTCAGATCAAGGGCATAGCTTAATTTGACAAACCCATGTGGTAAAATGGAGAGGAATACAAACAAACCCAGGTGGAATGGACCCAGAGGAGGGGGGAAGCAGAATAGAATGGTAAAAAAATCATGTAATTCATATGTTTCTCTCCAAACCCCACCACAAAATCTTTAGTAGTAAAGGTAGAAATTGTAACACAGTTGGAATCGTCTGTGTTTAAATCTGTACAAGTACCTTCTATAAAGTTTTTGTTGATTGAATCAATCAAATTCGAGGTAAAATAGGGTATTTTGGTTAGTTATGCAACATGCATTTTCTTTCCTTCAATTTTTTTTCCATAGCAAAGAATTTCTAATAGGCAATGTTGGATCTTGAGCCACTCTATATTCAAATCCCTTTCTAGGGAACCTGAGATTGATTTTGATCAAATTTGATTGCAAACTGACCCAAGATGAATTGAGATGTGAGATTTAACCCCTCATCTATGGTCATTTATTCTTCAAACCTTGAAGCCTTTAGTTGATGCACTAAGAACTAAGGAAGATAGGGCTATACTGCCGTTTGAAACCCATTGATGACAATCAAGGTGGCTTCCAACACAAACAGCACAAATCCAATTGAATTCAACAGGGTTTTGAAACTCCAAACCCTCACAAAGGCTATTCTCCACACAAACTCTCCTTCACTAGTAGATCTGCAGACCTCGATTTTTCACCCTAACTCACATCAAACTCTCTCAACCAACCAACTCTTCATAGTTTTTGAGACCCATTAAGGCAACCTATAACATACCTCAACACCTCATGCAACTCCATCAAGACATCAACCTGAAACTATGCCTTCTACGCTGTCCTAGGCCATGAATTAGGCCAATTTTACAAAGGGTCGCCACTTTTTACACACTGCCTACCTAAAAACTCTATGGAGCAGCACTAAACAGACATCAAAACACCCAATTTCACAATTTATTTGCACATACACGTTTCCCAAAGTACTCTACCTTGAAACCCTAATTTCTTGCATTTTACATAGGGGTTTATTGAAAAACTACCCTCCAAACCTTACCAGACCTTGAAACCTGTTTGAACACCTTGCATTATGCCTGGAAATGGTTAAAAGTTCAAGAAAAATCACTGCCCTCAAAGATTTCATCAAACCCTAGACAAAAACCACCATTTTCATGCACGTTTCCACTCAATTTCATCAAGGACAGCAACTCAAACTTCACTAATCCTTCCTCCCTTCACAAAACATTCATCCTAACATCAAAACCTAACCTACAGGACTCATTCCTCCGAGCCAGAGTTTACAATAGGAGGAATGAGTCAGAATTCCATTTAAAACTTCAAAACCCTTAAATCTGCAGGTTTAGGCCGACCTCTGTAATTTGGCAATAAAATGAGTTTTATCCAATGAGATACCTCCTAAATAGATTCAAATGAAAGGTACAACAATCCTCCACAAGTTCCTAACTATCTTAAAGCATGGTACAGCAGTATGGATCCATACAGACCTGGAAATGACAAGAAAACACAGAAAATTGATGAAAACAGGGGAAATTCTTGTTATTATTCCTTCAAAATCCTCCAACCAACCATTACATTGATTGAATTCACATATTTAAACCTTCCCCATCATGAACCAACCAACTCAACAACCTTCAACCAACTTTCAAACTCCCCATGACTGTTGGAGTGCAAAAATTGCACTTTTCTTTGCATTTTGTTAACAACATTTAGCATTTTTTGCTTTATTTGCAAATTGACTCTCCTATTCACCTATAATATTAAAAATGGTCTATTTAGACCTTATTTATCCTAGAAACATGACCCTATGTTGGAAATGTTGTCATTGATGTCAAAGGCACATAAGAGATTGTTGGAATTGTGTCATTGATGTTAAAGGTAGATTGATGGAAAGATTGGTAATGGATGAAAGAGTTTTTCATCATTATTGTTGATGTATGATAGCTTAGGTCTGATATAAACAATGATTGCTATAAGCATCATCACTGTTTATATTAGATCTATCGCTCTTAATATTTCTGGAAATCAGTAAATTGAATTCAAATAAGATAATGATCAAAATACGTTTTTGAATAAAGCTCTGTATTCTTAATCACCATTTTGTGAAGGCACGTATTTGTTAAACTCTGTTTAAAACTCGAATGGTGTTCTCGAACTCGTGCGCTGAATGGAACACGTCCCTTGAGCGGACGTGTCTCCAAGTGTGGAGACACGTCCTCTCAAGAGGCGTGTCCCTTTGAGTATGACACCCGCGCGCTCAAGGAAACACGTCCCTTGAGCGACGTGTCTCCAAGTGTGGAGACACGTCCTCTCAAGAGACGTGTCCCTTGGAGGCGGGTCTCCCTTATACATATAATGAGTCCATTCGTAATTTGCAGATCATCGAAATCCATTAATGTTCTGCATCCAGTACATTCGGCAGTAAGAGAAGTATTCAGAAAATTTATATTTGTCTCAGAATTTATCACTTAGAATTTCTGTCATTTCTTAGTATTAGGATCCCATCCTGTTGCAGATTTGTTACATTTACAATTATCATTGATCTCAAATGGGATCCATGTCAAAGGATATCAAGGATAATACAATGATCAAATTAAGGCAGCAACTATGTTATAAAGAGGCAACAATTAGAAAGGCCGATATGAGAGGTTATTAATAGCAGCTATTAGAGTCTTCATAAGGTCTTCATAAGGCAGTGATTAAGATCGTAACCTAAGCAGCAATTAAGATCATGAGATGGCACAATTTTCTTAGTGCTTCAAATCTATCAAATAACAGATTATAATGAAATGATGCGACTTGTTTAATACATTTCATTCAAGTTCTTCAAGAAGTACGTTTTGATTGAACCGATTAGCGAAAGAGATGAAGTTGTTAAGTAGAAGTATGATTTGTTAAGAAGTGAATCGACTTTCTTCTAATCAAGACGTCTTTTCTAAACAGCATGAGAATCTAGTTTTTGAAGATATTGGGGGCTGCATCGATTCAGTTGTTGAAGTCATGTTTGTTAATGTTCAGATTTGTTAATGATCAGATTGTTAATATTCAGTTCATCATAAAATGTCATGAAGAGATTCGATTTGTTAAAGAAATAAAACAGCCTTCTGATAAGTCGTATTCACTAAAGACGTCTTTTTACTGGAATAAAGGTGTTTAATCAAGACGTCTTTTCATCTGCTCAGACGACGTGTTTTGAACAGTCATGACTCCTGAAAGATCATTCGATTTGGAGACTGAAGAGATGTGACTTTTTCGATTTGTCTCTTGGAGGGACGTGTTCTATTTCAAACTCAGATTCAACAAACAAGTAATCTTATAAAATTCGATTAAGCAAACACAAGTTTATAAAAACAAAACTTTAGTTATAAAATGGTGTGATTTGTTATAAAAAAGGCATTGTAATGAAAGGCGGTGCTTTACAATGAAAGGGTGTGAATGTCTAAAGAAGACTCATTTGTAAACAGGACAACAATATATTTGAAGTATTGCATCCGTTGTGAAAGGAGGTAGTCTTTATGAAAGGATGTGCCTATCACCCTCTTTGAAGACATATAAAAGATAAAGAGTATGGATGGATGTATTGTGTGGAAAAAAATGTTATATCTTTAAGTCACAATCGGGTGTAGAAGTGTGAGCAGTGTATGGAATAAAACGCTTCATCTTTGAGTTGCAAGAAGGTGTAGAATGTGTGGGTAAAATGTATATTTTCTGAAACTGCAGATTAGAGAGTGTTGGGTTGTGTGTGATGGGATTTAATTGAAGACTTTTCAGTATTGTTGTATGGATTACAGATATATCATCAAAGACAGCTAAGTGCTGGGTGTTAAAGAAATTATTGAACATTACTTGTGATAAAGAGAGGAAATAATCTGAATTGGAATTGTATAAAGTGAATATCATCTGAGGTATAATAAGACAGTCTTGAAAAAGAACTTGTTCCAATTCTGTGTAGAGTTCTTGCAGGAGCAAAGAGGAATATATGCAGATTTTATAAAGCAGACTGAAGTAGAATAAAAGCATATTTTGTTTATAATAATAAGTATTGAAGACAACACATATACATCAGATTTGTAAGAAGATTGTTTGAGCAGAATTGTCCATCATCCGTTGAGGAAGCAACAATTGAAGGTGGAACATTATCATTCAAATTATAATATTTGCTAGGTTGGTGCTTGGCAAGAAGGTGTTGGTGGTGCTTGGCAAGTAGGCGTTGGTGCTCCTTGTAGGGTGGTGCCTACTAAATCAGTTTTAGGGGTTAATGCTTCTTGTAGGTTGGTGCCTACTAAATCACAACTAAGGGTTGGTGCTCTTTAAAGGTTGGTGCCTACTAAACTACATATTTGGTGATTTAAATAGGTTGGTGCCTACATTCTTTGTAAATGCTTATATAATTCATAAAGTACATTGTTTGTACCATGGTTTTATCCCGTAAGGGTTTCCACATAAAATCTTGGTGTCAACTTGTTCATATTGTAATATTCTTGTATAGTTGAATTGTGCTAAGAATTTGAAGTTGATAAAGGTTGTTGTTGATAAAAGTTTAGAGTTGTTGAAAAGTTGAAAAGTAAAAGTTGTTATAGATTTACTAATTCAGCCACCGCACCCCCCCGTCCCCCAGCACTCTCAGTAAATCTTTGTGCTCTTCCCCCCACATTGGAAAAATGACATTTTACCTACCTTGACCACTTTTGTCAACATTGACAACTTCTTGACATGATTTACAACTTTTACAATATAGACCCAAAGGCACCAAAGTTTGTCAAGTACATAAAAATGGTCTCCATTGACCTTATTTAGACTCTAACACCTAGACTCAACTCCTCAAGTAACAACTAGAGAAAAATCACCAAAATGGATTGGTACTCCTGTACCACCCATGAAAGGTTTAACAAATGCGGGAAAGCTTTATATTAATGGTAGAGAATATACGTGTTATTATTTAGGTGGGAAAGCTTGAAAGATTGTGATTATATAAGAAAGAGAGGCACTTGTGGAAGGATTGTCCAGCTCCAAACATACCCCCTAGAGTAAAGGCTAGTGTTAAGCTGACTATTGATATTCCAAATAATGTAGAAGGGAGCCAAGGTGCTCCATTGACAAAAGATTCAAAACCTCAATTTGATATTATCCCCAACCCCAGTTTGAAGAAAGCTATGAAAGATGTGGCCATCAACGTTGATACTATCTCTAAATACATGGAGAAATTTCAACTTGTTGATGGGAAGGATGAACAATTTTCAGGCTAAAATCTCGTCCACACTAAAGCTCTTAACAAATCCCATATACTTTGTGGGGGAACAAGAAGTTGGGAAAAAACATAATGTATTGCTTCATATTGCTTTAAATAAGAAATAGGGGGTGAACCCTAAAAATGAAAATGACACAAAGAAACAAAAACTAACGATAATAAGGTATTGCTTCATATTGGTCTAAGGGAGGTCTTTGATGATGGTGGTGCAAAACCAATAATGTGTCTTTCTCCTCTCAAATTGCAAGGAAGGTAATAGGGGCTGCTAAGATGATGTGTAATGTTCCCATTTTCGATGTCCTCTTTTGGATTAGTTTGGTTCTGACATTTTTAGTAAGTGTTATATTTAGTAACTAGTCTGGCAAGTAGAGCAGTGTAGGGTTTCCTGTTTGGGCAATGTGTAGAAGTTATCTGATGAGCTTTATTGCTTGTGCCAATCCTTTCTATAGCGTTTTTTCGGTGTTTTAGTGGGACTTTCTATTTATAGCAGTGGCTAGGATATAGTGCTTACTATTCTTAGTAAGCCACAGGGCATTTCAGTGATCTTCAGTTTTGTACCAATTGATGTTTGGTGAGTACTTAATATTTTTAGCAGTTTCTATTTATAGTAAGTCTATTTTGGGAAACTAATTAACCCATTGTGTCCTCAACAACGTTATTTCTAAGGTGGCATTGGAGAGCCTAAGGTTGAATTATTTGATAGTTGTTTTAATCAGTCGCTTAAGTTATTTTATAAAATAACTTTATAACTTAAGTGGGGGGGTAAGTGGTCATCAAAAAAGCACCTTAGTGCCTAAGTGATAACTTTAGGTCATTTTTGAAGGCTACAAAAGTGCACATAGTTTCCTTATGACTAGGACACCCTTTTGAGGATTATTTGATAATGTTTTAAAGTATAAAGCAAAAATATTAAAAGGTTTTTGGAGGCAAAATGATTCAAAACCTAAAGTTGCCCTAATTTCCCTCACCTTCTATAAAGTGACTTTTTGGCTCTCATTTGCTCATAGATGATTTGGCTGCTAAAGAAGATGCTACTGGTTTTTCGCCAAGAGGTCTGATAATCGGAGTTGAGGATGAAAACCCTCGATATCTAAAACTGCTTTTGGCAGAGCAAGACCTACCCCAACCGGTAGAAGGGCAGTTTCAATCAGAAATCACATTTGGGCTTCAATTTGCAGATTTTAGGCTTTGAGAATGAAAAATTTTCAGTTCTTTTGAGGTGTTCAGTTTGGTTTTTGGAGTGAGTTTGCATCTTTTCAGTTTGGAGTGGATTTCTTGAAGTTTTGGTGTGATTTTTATCAATTTCTAGGCACATTCTTATTGGACTTAAACTTGGTTATCAGCTCTTTCCTCCAAAATGGTTTAAGTTTTCCAAATGGGTATTGGATTAAATGAAAGCTCTCTTCAAGACAATTCTATCAAGCATAAAGTTGTATTTTTTGAGGCAGATTTGGATTTTATTTGCTAGGTTGACCCCCCAACTACAAGCGCCCCTTTAGGTATCTCTTTGATTGTTGGTCGTCCTCAGAGGTTGCTGCAAGTCGTTTTCTGTAGCTGTGAAGAGGAGTCTATGGTGTTGTGGCTTGGTGTTTTGAGAGCTCTCATCTTTGGTGAAAGACGTGCTTGAAGGGTTTCTTTACCTGCTGTAAGGAGCTTTAATTCAGGTTTGAAAATCATATTCTGAGTTGTATTTTGCTCTCCAAACAAGACTTTAAATGCTGTTATGATTTCCTGAGTTAAAGTGAATGAAAGCTCTTATTTCCATGCTAGTTTCTTTGCGTTTTTTCTGCATATGTACGTTATATTTGTTGGCATGTTTCAAAACTGCAATGAGCATATGAAAAACAAAAACAAACAAACTCAGAAAACTCACAATCAGCAAGCACTTGAATCAGAAATTTAAAAAAAAAAAAAAAACAATTTGGGGTCAGTCATTACATGATGAAAAGGAAATCTAAGGAAGACTTAGCCCTTAACCCTTGTATTTTTGGATGTATTGCTCGGTTGATGTTCTTCAGTAGGGTGCAAAAATCAGCAGCTTTGTTTTTTTCCCTAGCCTTAGCTGAGCACAAGTCTTCTATCTAGCATGAAATAATTTTTGCTATATTTAGAGGGATTCTAAAGATTAGCTGCCATTCTTATTTCTAGAACAAGTCACTTTCTTTCTTCTACTTCATTTACTTTCTACTTTAGAGTTTTTTAAGGACAAAGCTACTTTTCCTAAACATGGTGCTACACTGAGATGTGTGTTTATAAAGCCTAGAAGTTTCTCTTATTCTATAAAAGAGACCTGATGCACATCACTGAGAGCAGAGCAAAAAACAGAGTGAAAGCAGTTTCGAGTGGACTGTATTTCATTTCAGTTTAATACAAGACAGATTTTTTTGTGAGTTTGTTGTTTATATTTTCAGCAAAGTGTGTTTGCGAGTTATTGTACTCAGGTCTGCTATTTTGATTTAAGTTTCAATTTACAGTTAGGTTCAATTTTTTGAGTGTAGAATCTACCTGCCATGGTCTGGAAATTCAACATCGTATCAAAGCATTATATTTGAAATCTTTCAAATCTGTCTTTGGAATGTCCTGCTACCTTTGTGAGGGAGTTGTAGAATGATTTTAGCAAGTGTGATGCCCTTGCCTCAGTAATTGAAGCAATTTGGATCAATGGGAGGTTGTAGGGTGGGATGCCCTAAGTGCTCCCGTGAATGAAGTGTTTATCCACACTTGTGATAGGCTGCTGATCTGAGCTATTCCCGGCTGATCTATTTGGTTTTAGTGTGTTCCAAAAGCTACAAGTATGATTAACCTTAATGTATGCGACCATGTAGAGGGTGCTTTCAACTTTACAACTTGGAAGTGCAAATTGCAAATGCTATTGGAGGAGGTTGATCTTTGGAGTTTTGTGGAGACAAAGGCTGCACATCCTACCTATCTTCTTTAGTTGGCCAAACATAACAAAAAGTTGGCCAAAGCAAAATGAATCATCCTAGATTCAATTTGATACCTCACATCACAAATAAGAAGACAGCAAAAAAGATGTATGATGCCTTGACCACTTTGTATCCAATTGTGAACATTTCCCACAAGATGTTAACGAACAAGCTCATTGCCAAAAACAAGTGATATACACACAATGGTCAATTACGTTATGAAGAGCATTGAGCTTCGACATCGACACCCTACTATCAAGGTAAAGGTGGATGATGATGAGTTAGTGCCTGTTAATTTTAGGATCAGAAATGAATAAGCAGAAAACACAGAATAATGAACAGCACATGTACAATAGAACACAAAATTTATCCAAGGAAAACCCTCCTTGAGGGAGAAAAACCCAGCAACAATATATCACCTATATATTGAATAAAGTAGCAACAATATGCTTTACAATGAGGCCAATCACAAGGCCGATCTGATATGAAGATGATAGCACCACACTTGATGCAAATACACAACCAAGAATAATATCAAACTCCAAGAATATCGATCTGCTGTAGCTATTGAACTCCTTCAGATTTATGCGAACTTCACTTGACAATTATTGAATACCAAATGAAAATGAATCCTCTTGTATATATACACAACAAGGTGTCCTTTCATGAAGGGTCGGCCTCCTTCACAAAACAATGTGTCTCTTTAGTTTAGTCAGCCTCTTAGATTATTTAATATATTTCAAATTTAGAGAAGAAAGAGATCTCCCGCTACTACTATAACATCAACACTCCCTCTTAGCTAGGGAGATATCTTTCTAGATATCCAAGTCATGGAATCTCTCAACATGACACCCACCATGGCCACATCCATTTGTGGAAAAGAGATCATCACGGAGTCTCTCAACGTGATACCGTCATGAAGTCACTCAACATGACATCCACCATGGCTACTCCCATGTGTGGAAAGGAACACAAGTACAAAGAATTCATCACGGAGTCTTTCAACGTGATGTTGTCATGGAGTCTCTCAACATAACATCCACCATGGCTACTCCCAAAGGGTGGAAAGAACCACATCTCTGTCTCAGAGATGGACAAGGGCTTTCACCTCAAATTTCTCCGTCTCAAAGAAAAATGCATTAACAAGGGCTTTCACCTCAAATTTCTCCATCTTAGAGAAAAAATGCATTAATAAGGGCTTTCACCTCAAATTTCTCCGTCTCAGAGAAAAATGCATTAACAAGGGCCTTCACCTCAAATTTCTCTATCTCAGAGAAAAATGCATTAACACAGATCTTCATGATGATGTGACTCCCTCTAAAGCTCCAAGTACTTGCATCAACCTCCTGACCTCCTTGTTCAAGGTTGCCTCAGATGAATTGTCAGACTCCCTCTGAATGTTAATTCCTTCTCTTCGAAGAAACTGATCACAAAGACAATCTGTAAGGATTCTTCCTCTTCGAGAGATGTCTCCAGCCACCAACTCAGTCTCATGGCTGCAAGCTATGTCTCCATTCTTCAACCTGCATGACTTCCTCACCAGATGCATCAAGCTCTTCCTCCCTTCAATGCAATCTCTCATCATCCTTATGCTCCTCAGTTCGTCCTGAAAGCATTTTAGAGAGATTACTAGTAGTTCATAGAATCAAACTACCCCAAAGAGAAATATCCAAACCAATGCTACATAAAAATTTATTCAAGGTACAAGCATAAAATACTTATCTCTTTATTGATTCTGATAAATGCTAATCACTGCACTCAATATAATTCGCTGCTCTTGTGCTCAGATCAGTCCACAACCTTCCTTCTATAGCTTCATGACTTGATCACAGGCACATGTCTTAGTATTAACAATGACCCAATAATACATCAACACTGGGATTTGTAGTGGTGGCTAGGTAAATTTGAATATGGTCTTTGACAATTCAAATTTATCGATGCACTCCTTTTCCAACTGCGTCCCATCTAGAATGGCTACACAAGTGCCTTTATGCATGTTGCAACAAGCTCTATGATGTTCGGATGGTGTAACTGAAACAGCAAAGATGAACCCTAGTGCATCCTACAATGATGGATTTCATGATGGCCACAAAGACAAGACTTCCAACAACAGAGTCCGTCCAACTTAGAAGATATGATGCAACACATAAGACAATGAACATTACTTCCGGAAAGCACAGGCCCAATATCAGAACTCTTCCCATCACTTCTTTTGCTAGATGAACCCGTGCACAAAGAGATATCTCCATCAATCGAACATAAGTGATTCTCACGGCACCACAAAATAATGCGATTTTCCAACTCCTTAAGACTCTCGATGGCATACATATGAGGGCGACATCATTATAATTGTTTGTCTTATTCCAAATGAGTATGTGCACTAAGCAATTACAACAACCCATCATTTTTGTTAATCCCGTTTCTTGCGTGAATATGATGTATGTTCAATTCAGCATAAATAACATATCCAGTGCTCGGAAATCACTCGACAACATATGTATATTTAGGGATGCCCCCATCAATATTTGTATTCATCACGGAGCACCATAACTTCATGGGGATAGCAAATAAATGTTTTTGTTCATAAACAAAATACCAATTTTCAATGACGACAAAGGAGCCTCCCGCGAGGTAAATAGCAAATACTCACATTCAATATTTCAATCTCTTAATTGGAACTGATTCAAGTTCCATATGTAATCCTGTCGAAACATAGCGCCAATGTCTTCCGCCAGCCAGCATAAGGAGCAATGCAGATATCGCCCCGAATAATGATTGAACACTTGATTTAGAAATCACAAAGGTATACAAATAAAGTCATCCCAATATTGTCCAATGCTAAAGACAATGTGAATTCTTTACTCTAGGGTCACGCTGATGGGAGTGACGCACAATACCCGTCAAATGCTCTAGTGTTGGTGCGAATAGCTTACAATGATATAACCGGAATGAATCCACCAATGTAATCTATAACATTAATTTTGCCTTCTCTAAAGAGTAACAACTATCACATGCCAATCGACAACAATAGTAATTTCATAAATATATCCGTAAGAGAAGGATATTCCTGAAACGCCAAATCCTTTACCAATAACAGATTTCAATGTTGTACTATACTCTATCAACCATGGCGAGGCAATTATACAAATGGTCAAGACTGGTTTTTCCGTCCAAGCTTGATCTTCCAAAATCTAAGAGGCTTCGTTCTCAAATTTCCAATTACAAAACTTCTTTCGATCTTCTGTCATTTTTGTTTTTATTTAGAAGACTGACTTGCTTAGACAAATCTAATTGTATTTCTTGAACCCGCTCTAATACCATGTTAATTTTAGGATCAGAAATGAATAAGCAGAAAACACAGAATAATGAACAGCACATGAACAATAGAACACAAAATTTACCCTGGGAAAACCCTCCTTGAGGGAGAAAAACCCAGCAACAATATATCACCTATATATTGAATAAGTAGCAACAATATGCTTTACAATGAGGCCAATCACAAGGCTGATCTGATATGAAGATGATAGCACCACACTTGATGCAAATACACAACCAAGAATAATATCGAACTCCAACAATATCGATCTGCTGTAGCCATTGAACTCCTTCAGATTTACGCGAACTTCACTTGACAATTATTGAATACCAAACGAAAGTGAATCATCTTGTATATATACATAACAAGGTGTCCTTTCATGAAGGGTCGGCCTCCTTCACAAAACAATGTGTCTCTTTAGTTTAGTCGGCCTCTTAGATTATTTAATATATTTCAAATTTAGAGGAGAAAGAGATCTCCCGCCGCTACTATAACATCAACAATGCCGATAGCTTTAGATGGGCTCTCGCCATCCTAGACCCTATTTGTTCAAGATGCTTGTGCTCACAAGAAGCTTAGTTCTTTTGAGAAGCTTCAGGATGGTTTCAACTAGAGTGGAAGAGGTAAAATTTGGCCTTCATTGGCAAGATTTTTTAAGAAAGGTGGTATGAAAGGAGGACCTAAGAAGGGTCAAAAAGGGAAAGAGGATTCTAGTTCTTCTCACTAAGGGAAGATTCAAGAAAGACTTGAGCCATATCAAATGTTTCAAATGTCACAAGAATGGCCACTATGTTTCCTAGTGTCATGAGAAGGGGAAGGAGAAACAATAGAAGCAATTTGTAGGGAGTGCAAAAGCTTTAGCAATAGATGAGCTTAAGCATGGTGCTGTGCCTTTTCACTAACATCATTTATACTATAGGGTATGTTAGGTCATGAAACAACTCCAAAATCCTAGAGTTTTTCTTCACCTTCAAGGCCTGGGGTTTGTCATCAAGAAGGTAAAGACAAGTTCATCTAAAGATTCAGGAAGGTTAAAGGCTAACTATGAGAGTGGGTAAACTATCCTATTCTTTGGACCTAGGAGGGTGTTCCTACAAGTCACTAAAACAAGTTAACATATCAGTTGTGGATGACTGATCGATGAACTACATTGCCTAGTTGTGCCCTCAACCCCTAGAAATTTGTCACTATGTTAAGACAACACTAATTGCAAAAAACCTCTTATAGCTGATTTTATAGCATGCATCATATGTTGTAAGATAATAGAAATTTACAATTCATAAAATCTGATTTCTTTTAGATGCATCATTCTACAGCAAGGTATACAATGTTGTGCATGATTCATTAAACGTATGACAATACACATAACTTATGCTATCAAGAAGAGGAAGGGCTCTTGGTTGCGTGTGTAGGAGATGAAAAGAAACCTGCCTCACGCGTGCTACTGTGAGCCCCCTCTTGCCTCTAGTTTTGTGCCTTCAATAATCTTGGTTTACAAACTCTGTTTCCTTTGTCCCGGGCTCTATGTGTTGAGTCATTGGTTATGTATGTGTCTAGGTTTTTGCTGGGCAAGTGGTTTTCTTGGTTTTTTAAAATTGATTTTCGTCTGTAAGGGCTAGGGTATGGTCAATACCTTTAGGGGGTTGAGTTTTTCTGCTCACACAGATGTGAATTTTGCATCTACGCGACAGTATATGGAGTTTGATTCGGCTGATGGTAGTGGGGAAGCCATTAATAACAAACATGAAGCAAACAAAACCTTTAAAGAAGCTTTGCAAGCAAAATGACCAGAAACGTCTTCAAACATGCATAATTCAATGTGGGTCTCGAAGGATATTGTGGAAGGACCGTTGAAGGAGGAGGTGGTGTAGAAAGAAGTTGTGAAGGAGCTAAGGACCCCCCTTTTGCTTAGGGTTTTGAGAGTAAACCCTAATGAAGAAATGTTAAATGATGTTAAAAAAGAAAATAGGTTAAAAACTATGGCTTTTGTTCTTGCTTGTATGGATAGCAATAATCTCCTAGCAAAGAAGTTTTTTGATAACTAGTTTTAAAGTGTGTGGTAAAAAGATGGGAATTTATATTTCATTTTGTAGAATGATTCAAAGGGGTTTATTTGTCATTTTCTTGAAAAATCACAGTATGCAAAAGAGGGTTTTAGAAAAGGATTTCTGGAATATTGGGAAAACCCTTTTTAGGGCAGTTGCTTGGTCACCGGATGTTTCTCAAAATGAAATTCTTTTTTGCTCAGTGCCAAGGTGGATAAATGTTAAGAATGTTCCCCCACAAACGTGGGTGTTTTTAACTCAATTGTTAAAACTGATTGGTAGAATTCTTCAAATAGAAGATACTAGATCCACCTTGCCACACACGAATGCTAGAATGTTGGTTTCATTCAATACAGAGGTTCAAATCCCTGAAATAATTGAATTTGAAATTGAAGGAAAATTGTTTAGTTGTAAAATAGAAGCCCTAGGGGGTTTGAATTCATGTTTTTTATGTAAATATGAGGGGCATCAAAAAAGAGATTGTCCAAAAATTGCAAATAATAAAAGAGACAATAGAGCCTCCAAGGCTGCATTCAGTGGTCATGATGCACAAAAATCCTCAAGAGGAAGATAAAAATTTGGACATGGACCGTGATGTAAATAGTGGATCATTTCACTCTCCCCCAGGGGAAAATAATAAGGTTGAACCATAGCCTTGGTCTAAGGACAATGTGCAAAATGAAACAAAAGTCATCCCAGATATAATTGTTGAAAAAAGATCTGAAACTAGTGTGGAAAAAGAATCTGGGAAGTTTGAAGCATTGAATGCTCAAAATAGGGAGGATGGTGACCTCAATAATGAAAATCCAGTCCCTAATGATTTAATTAAAGGTGAAAATAGGAATGAAGAAATTGATGCAAGTGTGCCAGAAAATGACAAGATTATTGAAATTCATAAAAAAATGCACAAGAAATTAATCTAACCTTGTTTCCTAAAGACTCAGCCATTAGCTACTGGGTTGATTCGGTTTCCAATTTGAAGGTCCTTTTGAAAACTATTGGAAAGAAAATGGCAATTAAAAATAGAAGATTCGAATGCTCCTTACAAGATGAATTGCTAGCTGCTGAAACTGAAGTACAAATGGATAAGGATAATGAAAGTTTAGTGAGCAAGGTAAAGAATATTAAACATAAGCTTAGAAAGTTTCAAATTATGAAAGCCCAGGGAACTAGGATAAGGGCAAAAATGAATTGAGTCAAAGATGGAGATAAAGGTACCAATTATTTCTCCAAATTGTTGAAGACAAAACATGCCATTGAGTCTATAGGGCCTATCAGATTCATATCGATCTGCAGGTTATTATTATCTTGCTCAATCTGTAGACTTCCCCGTTTCTTTCAGCCAATCCTGCTCCCCTACTTAATCCCCCATCATCCTCTTTTTATGGTTTGATCTGCCAGCAGACACAACCATTCGCTAGTCAATGCCTTTTGGTATTACTACCACTTGGAGGGACATGCCTTTTTGTATGATTGCTGACCTTTGGAATCAATGCTTTGACCTGAGTGAATCACTGCACACCAGTTTTTTGGGAATCGCTGCTAAGATAGGAATCAATGCCTTCCATATTTAATTAGGAATTGATTCATAAGCAATCGATGCAACATTTGTATTTGTTATTTGCTAATTTTAATTGTAGTTCAGATTTTATTATTTTCTTTATATTTACTATTTGTTTATATTTGCTTATTTTATATTTGATATTCAGTCTATTTGTTATTTATTTATTTTACTTTATATTTGTGTATTTTATATTTTATATGCATTCTATGAATTTAGCTTCTTTTTTGTGTTATTTGTGACTCTTATGTTTATAATATCTAAGGTAGTTTAGTAGTTTATATTCATAATTATAATATCATTTTGATAATTATAAATATAAGAAAGTTGCCAAATTTTATGTCTTCTCTATTTATTTGTATTCAAGGTTTCTATTCAGTGTCACAGTTTGGGGGACATGACACTCCACTATTCAAGGATAATATCCCGGAGGCTGATTATTGGCCTCAAGATTTGAGGAAAGTTGACAGCAAATTTCAAAATGAATATATTGACTTTCAAAACCAGTACCCTAAACTTCACCAGTATGAGATCAAAGGGATGCAGCAGTAAGGGAGCTCGAAATTACACACTAGAACTTCAACACCAGTAGCTGGGAGCACATTTCTCCACCTATAGGAGCCTTTCCTGGGCGAGTTGAGCAAGAAAACTCCAGGCAATAAAGGAAAGTGATGCGATAAATCATAAAAACCATGTTATGTATCTAATGTTGTAACAGACTTTGGTACTTGTTTTTGTTGTTATTTTGGACTAGTCTTGTAGCCTAGTTGGGCTGTTGTATCTAATGCGACCATCCTGGTCACATATATATTGTAACCAGACTCTTTTATTTCCTAATCGAATTTCAATTTAAACATATGACAATTCAAAGTTTGCTTAACATGTAACTGGCTATCTCCTTGAATCATGAACAACATTGAGATTGTCCTACATCTATTTTCATAAAACTAGTAAAAAAAAAAAATGTTTTTAATGAGTGTGGAAGGTTGAGATCTTCAGTGATTGGTGCCTTGTTGGGTTACAAAGTCATATCCAGCCATTAAAACAGAAAATAGGAATTTATAGTAAAGTTATGATATATTGTAATCACATATACGTAACTATCCTTCTCCAAACTCATAAACATTCACATGCAACAAAGAAAAGATCAATACAAATAACAGTTTGCATTGATTTAAAGTGTTACAACACTCATCTAATCTTTGTTACAATCAAACTAGCAAATGTGGTGAAGGAAAAACTTCAAACAGCAAGGAATCTATCATACGCTATTTGTCATGCCCCCAAAATTGCAACACTTAAAACCCAAGCATTGAGAGGCAACCAAATAAATAAAATAAGTAACATCTGTCATGCCCCTGAAATTGTAACACTAAAATATTAAGTATTGAAATACAAATAACTAAATAAAATAAATATCAAAAATATAAATATAAATAATTGCAATTTAAATATTATCATAATTATAATTATCATAGGGGGGGGGCCCTAGCTGGTTAGCTAAGTAATTCCGCTACTGGTCACGAGTTCTAGTCTCCCTCAAGTGTAGCCGAGTTAAAAGTTTACGGGCCTATATAAGGTGCTACCCGATTCCTCGATCTAATAAAAAAAATTATAATTATCATAGATAATATTATAATTATAATACAAAATAGAACAATTGATATTATTAATTATAATTATTATAATAATAAAAATATTCATAAGAAACTAATAATATGTTAGATAAACCCATAATACATAGGAGCAAACTAAGTCACCATATTCGGTCGAATATCAACTTGAAATTCGAAATTCATCGAATTTCAAAAAAAAAATTGAAAATCGTTCATATTCGAATAAATTTGTACGGTCAAAAATTTTACATCAAAAATCTCAAAATATTAGCAAAAATTGGTTGAAATTGGTCGAAGGCACTGTGATTTATTAAAATATATCTTAAAAAACGTTTTTTAAGGGTTTTTTTCCTGCATTTTTTTGCAGGAGGTTTTATCTTTCTCTGTTTATTCCACGTGAGCTGGTTTGCAGGGCTCCACAAAGTATTTGCGAGTGGCGTGAGGCTCTAGGCGGACGCATTCAATCATCCATCGGGCACTCGACCATGAGCAGGTCGTCAGGATTCAAGCGGTTGGACAATGGACTGGCTGGAGCTGGAGCTGGACAATGGACTCGGGCAGGTCCCAGGGATCGGTGGGTTTGCAGGGCTTCAACACTAGCGGCTTCTTCGGGCCTTTTATTTTTAATATGTTCTTAATATCATTCTTTTGTTATGATTTTATATCTTTTTAATATTATTTATTTATGTTATATTTTAATATTATTTTATATGTAATATTATTTTTATTTATGTTCATTTGTTATTTAGTTTAGTTTTTTATTTATAATGTTAAAATTTAATATTTTAAACTAAATAAATTAAGCTTTTATTATAATATATTTATTATTTAATATATAATTTCATTTATTTATTACTTATATATTAATAATATTTAAAATTTAAAGTATATTTTTAAACATATTTATTATTTATTTTGTTTTTTTGTTTATCTTTATTAATATATTTAAACATATTATATTAATATTATTTTTTTATTTATTTTAAGTTTATTACTTATATTTTTAAGAAATCAAAATTATATAAGACGAATTTAATTTGAATTTTTTAATTTTTGAATTTTTCCTTGCCAAATTTCATCTGAATTTCAATGTTGCAGAACTCGAATTCGAATTCAAATCTGGTGACTTAGGCAGCAAATATTGAAGACATCAAAATTCTGCTTTGGCCGACTTCCCTTCATGAAAGTTAAAGCATTGAAACTAATATCTGGCCAACCCATTAAAGAAGCTTAAATAAGTTAATAAAATCACATATGTTAGCAATTAGACTAAAGGTGCTGCGATTTATTTATTGCTTATGATTATGATATGGAAGGCAGCGATTGGAATCATCCATGCAGCAAACACAGTTAACAGATGGTTTATGAAAGGCAGCAGTTGAAAGGAGGCATCCCTTTGGAAAGGGATTTTTGTGAAGTGATGTCTTCCTTCATAAATGTATAAGCAGAATAAGAAATAGAGGAAGGCATTGAATTGGGAGGAAGAAGAGAAGCAGATCAACCAGCAAACACTCAGTTTGCATAAATTATCTTGTGATTGCAGAATTGGGAATTCATATGTTTGTGGTAGGATATTTATATGGGAATATAATTTATTGTTTAAATATGATCAATGTTTCATGCATATTATCATTTATATCTTATGGTAGAATACACGTAAATCATTATGTCTTGCTGATGCGATTATTTGCAGATATGAATTTGATTAGTTTATTATGCACATATCTTCACCATGATGGGAGAAGGAAGAACTGCAAAAGGGGTACAGTGACTAGGCCCTCTTCTATGTACGCCACCTGGGGGGAAGGGGATAAGATGAGCCCACATGGGCCAAAGTGTACTGCTTTTGGGCCTAGGAGAGTTGGGCCACTAGGACAGCCTTTGTAACCTCACTCCCCTATCATGGTGCAAAAATACAGGGAGATCAATCATGGGGAAATGGAAATGGATGGCAAGATGAGAGGATAATGGATAAATTAGAATCCTCCCTAGGTAGGCCACCTCATATGAATGGCATGTGACACATGAGGCCAAGGAGGCAACCTCATATGAATGGCATGCACCACATGATGCCTAGAGGGGCTAAGACACCCCATCGAGTCACTCTCTTCCATGCTCCCCCATGGTTGAGCATCCCTAGTGTAAGGAAATAATTGGATTAATAAATTTACTATGGATTTATTAATGTTTGATCATGATACTCTACTTGTTGAGTTATTATTCTAATTGATCTCTAACTTGTTTGCGGGGATTAAATCAAGCCAAGGTACCTTCTAAATCCATTGGTTGCTTGGGAAATTGATAATTTAGGGTAAAATCAGTATAATTCCTATTAGGGACATTACACTATTGTTTAAAACCCTCCAAAATGCTAATAACTAGCCAAGGAAACATAAGATTACAAAGATAAATCTCTACAAGTTTTGAGCGAATAGCTCTAATGGTATACAACTATACACACTAACAGAAATTGAAACCCTAGACTATTTTGCACTCTCTACAATGAAAACCCAAAAATACCAACCCATACAAACAATGAAATGAGCATACATATAGATCTTCGACCTTGGAAATTGGGATTAAGAAACAAAATGTGAGAGAAGAGCACTACAGGAGTCACTCAAACCATCGCTATCATTAATGTTTGCACTCAAACAACATTGTCAAGACTCGCAAGGCACCTCAACAAGCAAGAAAATCTATATTATTTCGATTTCTACTACTTTGTGCAATGATGGCAAGGATGCTTCAGTGTGCAAAAACAAAATACGTCTACAAAATCCATCATGAATTGTCTAGAACATGGCACAAACGCATCGAGCTCCAAAACCCTAGTGTCTACATTAACTCAAGCATGTCATTTTACACTTTACCTTCCTTTCCTTCAAATCCACACCTACAACACAAAATCTTCATCATGGTGATCAATCAAATCATGTCAGGTGATTGTATAGGTCACCACTGAACAATTAATGGCAAATCCAAGCTAATACCATCATTATAGATCAAAACAATGTGAAAACCCAACATTTGCACGTATCTATTCCCTCACATTAATGTTCCCATGGTTGTTGAAGCATCTATTTTCACTTGTGTTGTCTATTAGGGCATAAAATCGACTTTTGGAATGATCATGTGTAGGTGCATGGAAAAGACAACCATCAAATGGAACCCTAACAACTTTTCAATTTCCACAATCCCAAACCGCTTGAATCACACATCAAAACCATGTGAAAGAGCCATCAAGTGGCAAGGTGACGTATTTTATAGTTGTCAATACTTTTTGTCACACTAGAACCTTTTCCAATGACCACATGGTGTTTGAGCCATTTCAATGAGTTGACAAGAAGCCAACAAAAAACAAGCAAGAATTTTTAACTATCAAGGTTCAAGAAGAATCCATACCTCATGGTAGGTACTTAAGGAGGGGGATGTCTGATTGGCCAATATGTATAAAGGAAAATTTAGACTTCACGCAAGTGGTATTATGGGAAGGGAAAGTCCAAAGATTCCAACAAGGAACAAAGAGAAGCAAGGGTGAGTGGAAAGATATTCCTAGAAAGGAAACTCTAACAAGTCCACAAGTCTATCAACCTACTAAACTTAAGGAAAATGACCAAAAAAGTCAAACACTTAGGATTTCTTGGATTTTTAGCAACTTTTGGCACATGGGGACCCGCTCAAGATGTCTCAGATCGGTTATCAATAACGAGCCAAAATAGGGGTAGACAAACAAAGAGAAGGGACTAAAGCAAAAATTGACACTACAAGATTGAGTCCCAACAAGCTCTATCTGGGGATGTGTGTCACTTGCTCGCGCAACAAGAATCCAACTAACTTTGAGGGCATACCAAAATGGAGGACAACATAAAGATTGACTAGGACTTACTCTTCACCATAACAAATAGGGGTCATGATTGCACAAAGACACCAAGGTATCTACATGACAAAACAAGACAAGACATAATATGTACAGTTAAAAACAAGATATAGCCAATGACACAGAAGCTCAATGGATTGGAAATAAGGTTGTAAACATAATTGTAGGTCAAACCTGCAAGAAAACCCATGGCACAAGGCCACAAACAAATTACCACAACAACTTGGCTCTATCAAAGACAAACCTGCTAAAATAGCTAATCTTCGTCAAGCTAGTGTTGCATTCACCACCCAGCTGCAACAAATATTGCCTTTCACATGCATGCACACAATTATAAATGCTCCCCCAAAAAATGAAGATCCACTCCACTATCAAACTTGTTATTTCCAAGTAGCCATAAACAATAGGTGATAGACCTATTGCATGATGCATCATGCATGCATACAACAGAAAGGGGAAAATAAAATAAGTTCAGGCCATGAACACCATACATGGATGCAAGCAAACATCAACCATTCAACTCTTCATTCTTGCTAACCTCCTCATATGAATCAAGGCCAAATTAAAATGCATCCGACTCAAATAGCAAAGAAAAATGTGCCTAACCATGCCCTTACCTAGCACAAGGAATGAAATCATCTTGTATTCCAAATTGGAACGTCTCAAGCTTAGGTACACTATCAAATTACACAACATGCTGATTTCCCTATTCACATATGTGTTGCAGCTCAACATCTTCACAACTTTTATGCTGGACCCATATAAAGGACTCAAACTTAGCCTATAACTATTATTCACAACATTAGAAGCTTGAACCCCAAAAAGGAAGCCACATAGTCAACAACACCTTCCATAAACTCTAGAATAATAAACAGCCAGCATACACCACTGTCATATATGCTGATGCACATCATACTTGGACCCACACCTTCATCCTTGTCATGAGCATAAGAATCATACTAAGGCATCTCAAATGATGGACAGACTCCATCCAATTAAATCTCCATTTCAATCTCACTTATACAACCCATTGCACTTGGCATACTGCCACAACCATGTGCAAAAGTTTTCATATCAATCTCTTCTTCCTCATATGCACACGAGTTTAGAGTAGCACAAGAAACTTCAATAGCAATATATGAAATCAGTTCAGCTTCTAAGTTTTTATCATGACAACATTACTTGCTAATGCATTGCATTGTTAAAGCATCTGATGGATATAAGTCTGTATATATATCATCAACAAAAGAAGAAAAGGCCATAGAATCATGACTTGAAGTAAAAGAGCCTTCAACCTTTACATGATCCACCACAACATTGCTAACTTCATCATTAAGTACAGCCATACTTAAATCATTCCTATGCAAGCTAACATTATCAATGACAAGGACAAAAAATCGCAAAGAATTAAACAAGAAACATGTCACTTGCTCATCCTTTACATCACCAACATGTGCGCAGTCCATAAAAATAGCTTCAAGAGCTGATCAATTTGACTATTTATCAGCATACATATCTTACTCTTTGTCCACTTGGTTGTTATAAACAGCATGGTCATTCATTTCATTCCAAAATTGGGAGTCATCAAATATTGTATCATTGCAATCACCAATGGATGGCCTATCCAACTATTGGTAGGTGCCTCTATTGTCATTATCATCAACATCACTTTTATATACTGCACCAATACCTACCTCAATCCACCTGCATACACAACAAACACCTTGTAGTGTTGTGTCTATATTGGATGTTGCATCTTATTTGTTGCTAGTCATGGGGAATTTTCTTGATCTAGTAGCAATGTTATTAGTCAGTGCAGGCACATGTTCATCTTTCAGCTGATATTCATTTCTTACTTGCACCACTGCTACATCTATGTCAGTTGTTTTGTCTTCACATGACTGCTTGGACTGTTAAGATAGTTGTATGAGTTCACTCAAATGTTGCATGTTGTGAGTGAGCAACTCATACTGAAGTTGATCAGCACTATGCTCATCATGAAATTCTAGATCAGTTGCATCATCTTCACTGTGCATAACTTCCCCTTCCATGGAGTCGGATACCAATGCATCATACTGATCATCCTCTTCTTCATAGTACTCAAAAGAATCTTCTCCAGAAGGAAGGTTTTCCTCTCTACTCACTAAGAGGGCATTTGGACTTTTGGGGATAGCAACTTAAACTACTTGCTGTTGCAACGCTGCAAGAAGTTGGTGATTTTTTGTTCAAAGTGATACAACACCTCCTTTTCATGTTCAACTTCTTCTCTATACGACCTACTGGGAGGAAAAAGATTTTGGCCAATATCATGTATTTCTACATCCAAATTATTCATGCTAGAATTTTGTGCTTTAGAAGATCCGTTCCTATTTATCCTGCCAAGAAGCATAGCATTTCTTTTCAATTGAGCTTCCTACAGTTCAACTTTTCCTAGAAGTTCTTGTCCTCCCTTTTGAGGCAGTCTAGCATTTTTTCTTATTTCATTTCAAATCTATAAGACATACTTGGAGAGGCAAGAGATGGGTGAAGGATACATACATCACAAGATCAATACTTAACTCTTCTACCAATAGTCATATCATCCATATTCATCGGAGCACCCTCACAGTTATGATTTTCTTTTGGATCATCATAAGGGAACTCCTTTCTACTCACTAGGAGACCAATGACGTGCTCAAATGTTGTTCTTTGAGTTTCCAACAGCTCAAGGTGTGCCCAACATTTTTCAATTTTTTCTTCATATGATATGTTGGAAGGAGGAGGATATTGACTAGCAATTTCATGATTCTTAGTGTAAAAATATTGCATACACACATCAAAACATTTATCCACATTTCTTCTACCAATAACCATACCATAACCTTGAATACAAGCCTCATGGGATTCAACTACTATCAGAAGCTCCAACACCTCTTCTTTACGAATCATATTAGGTACTCTTGTTCAATTGCATATTTATTTGCTATGTTGGGAGAAGTGAGACAATAGCCATCAAAATATGCTATCAAATCTTGATATTGCATACCATGACTTTGCAAATATTCATCAATCATTTTACGCACCTTCTTCTCTCAACAAGTATATCTTCTCTTCTTTTTTTCATGATCAAACCACTTTATTTTCCTATGTTCTCTGATTATGCTATTAACTGAATTTTCATAAGTGTACAGGTACTGTTCTCTAAAATTTGCACATGAATTATCTCTACCTAAAGTTCCTACTTATGAAATTTGATGGGAAGAAGGTCTCAATAACTTACCGTAACTTTGAGCATCCCATGCTGCATGCTCTTGTGCACTGGTAGAAACTTCACCATCTTGCTAGTACCTAGGCTGCTTTCGTCTATCCATCTCAAATCTTCTGATTTGCTGATTTTCTAGTTTCACTGAAATAGTCACCACTCTTCACTTGGAAGAGACAAAAAAAAAAAAATCCCAATAGCTGGAAATACAAGGTACAAGAAAAAATCTTGTTCAAAAAACAACTATAGAGCTGCAAATACAAAACAACCTCTAATGAATATGTTGCAGGACTGTGTAAAATAGGGACCAAAATATCATCTTTGCGACAACAAAGCCAAAATATTAGGTCCTAAAACAGCAGATACAAAATACTAAATCTTTTCTTCACCTTCAAGGCCAGGGTTTTCTCATCAAGAAGGTACAGAGGGGCTCATCTAAAAATTCAAAAAGGCTGAAAGCTAATTACAAGAGTGGCTAAACTCTCCTGCTCTTTGGACTCAACTTAAACCTAGGAGGGTATTCCTACAGGTCACTAAAACAAGTTAACATATCAATTTTGGATGACTGATCAATGTATTACACAACTATACCTAGTTGTGACCTTAACCCCTAAAGTTTGTCACTAAATTAAGACAGCACTTGTTGCGAAAGACCTATTATAGTTGATTTGATACCTTGCATCATGTGTTGTAAGATAATAGCAATTAATAGTTCATAAAATCTTATTTCTTTTTGAGACATCATCCATATAGCATGGTATACAATATTGTGCTAACGAATGTTACATGGAACCCTACTCATATTACATAAATCAACTAATACAAAAAATTAATGAAGTCAAAAATATTAATACAAGGTAAATTAATCAAGTAGGGAAAGAGAAATCCTAAATGGGTACCACATGAAAAAAGCAAAGCACAAAATAATAAAGGTAAAGCTAATGTATTACAATGGGTTAGGAAATTTATTAATTTAATGAAGTCCCCAATCCTTCCACTACACAACAATTC
>VDFB02325130.1:48171-61326 GCA_007258455.2 Sequoia sempervirens | reverse complement strand
TGTGGAGACAGAATATGAAATTGTCGCATTGAGACTATTTTGAATAATAAAAGCTCTTGAGCATGATTTGCCTTGAATAACTTCTTATTGTCAAATAGTAAGCGAGGTTGCATATTATCTTCCGCCATAGATTAAAGTTAAAGTTAGATTAGGTAGAATTTGCTTTGAAAGTTGGTTAATTGAATGAGAGATTGATCGTATTGATTCAATGGTGAAGTGTAGCTCATACTTTCTTCGAATGGATGATTTGCATTCGATGCGTAAAGTTAGCCTGAGCTCTTAATTGTGGAAACTTAACTTCAGCCTCATTCGAGGTTTGAAAATTATTCTCACAACCCCTTGAAGATTGCACCCATTTTGCGTATGTTGTCCAACAGGGGGCGAAACAAAGTGTGGTTTATTCCCTTCACCGAATCCTTATTGTCTCTTGAGTTCTTAGGCATAGACTAGATTCTCCTAAACCCTATCCTTTTGCCATTTTTTGAGATCCACCTTGAAAGTCCTAAGTGAAGAAAGCCTTCAATGATAAATTCCCTAAGTCCTAAACTTGTGCAGATTTTCTTACGTAAGTCTCCTTGTTTATTACTAGCATATCACAACGGCCATTGAGCTTATCCACACATCGAGACCCGACAAAAGAAACCTTGGAATCGCCATATGATCTTCTCGCAATCTTAGCATACGCGGTGGTTTTTCAAGAGAGGATAGAGTGTCTTTGGACATTTTATTACGATGTTTGGTGTGTCATAAAGCATCAGCGAGGTACCTCCTACATCACAACTACCATGGGATCCAATTCCTAGATATACCTTTGAATCGTGCCTAGTGGATCCTTTTCGTCAAGTTTGGAGATCTCAATGATGATACTCTCTGAATCACTAGACTCCTAGTCCTAAGTATGTGTAGTGAGGTCAGCCATGGGTAATTCCTATGTAGCTGAGGGTAGCTATTGTGTGTGAGAAGGGTCACCTTCCCCCTAGATTTGCTTGGCACTAGGCGAAGTTGCTTGTGTAGGGCAAGGCTGAGTATTTTCAGGCAACTGGACCATCACCGATTGCTCCATCCCTTGTTGCTCAATCCCTTCAATGATGTCCCTTGGTGAACTAGGCAGAGGAAATGTTGGAACAACCACCGAAAGCCCAAGTAGCTTCAGCCAACCATCTATCCTCTCCACTGGCAAAGTATCATCTGTGAGCAAGGTGGCTTCTGTTGGCAATGCTAAAGTGGCAGAAGTGTAGGAGTACCCACAGGAATGGCTTCCACTATATCAATATTTGGTAGGAGAAAGGACTAAGCATTGACAGTGAGAGATACATCAGCTGCCATAGGAGTGTCCCCCAATATGGACAAGGACAGCTCAATAGGCACATAATTATCTTCGGTGCTATCTTCACCCTCACCCGACCCATCCTTGTGCTTCCTTTTCTTCCTTGTCGATTTGTCTCTTCCCTTGTCATGGCCTAGATATCTAAAGTGGTCTAGCGAAACACAGTCAACAATGAAGTATCATACTAAGGGGCGGGTTGGAACTGACCCCATTTGTCCACAAGAACTTGAGTGAAGAGAGCATCCATGAACAAGGCAATAGCATGCTACGTCATGTAAAAAGCTTTGTGTTTCCTGGATAGGAACTCCCTTATCCTTTCTAACAAAAGTTGTCCCCAATTATACACCTTTCCTATGTTGATTCTAATCATGAAATCAATCATTCAGATGGCCACATCCAATGCTCGGTTGGCACCTATCAAGTGACATTTCATCAAGTCCATGACACATTTCCACTCTACATTAGCCAAGAAGTGCCTATGCAGCCCTCTACTCCCTACACTCCATATGTTGTCCTTCTCTTGGGTTGAATCTAGGCGACACAACTAGCACTGGAATTCTTCTTTGTGTTGGGGTGTAATCTTTCTTGCTAGTTTGCACACCGTCACTCTTGTAGATGGTATGCCAAATACCCTAGTGAAGTCAGTTAGCCAAAAGGAAATAGTAATCGAGCAACCCATGTAGTCCACCACTGGTTTGTGCGTTTGCATATTATAGTTTGTCACCATGGCTTTAAGATATGATTCAAACTCTCAAGAGTTGAAGAATGGCAATTGGGCAGCTTTATCCAATTACACGTGTTGAAGTGCCAGGCCTAGTCCATCAATCGCTTTCCCTTGTTGTTGTCCATAATTTCTTGAAAATGTATTCTCAGAAATGCACTATCAAATTTAAATAAACCATACCTTTTCCATTTATGATAACTACTTGGCCATACAATGCAAGAATGATGTCATCTATAGAAAAAAATGTCATGTCGAGAATAGCCAGAGTTGTACCAAGTTACCAACCATGTGTTTGCCAAATAAAATTTAAATGTGCATTGTGAAGGGCATTCAAATATCAACCGTACAATGGTGATGGTGATGGACGGTACAAAATTGATTATGTAGAAGTACAAGAAATTGGTGATGTAAGCTATCGTATGGTTGAAGTCTAAACGTTATGCCATACTCCTACTTCAGGTCGTGCAATGGGCAAGGGTGAGACTGGTCATACTCTAAGCAATGGTGGGACAACTCGTACAATGAGCAATGCTAAGATGGCAAGCTCGAATGTTCGAGCCTTTGCAAGTCGTACAACTTCTGCAAACAGTATCGTATGGTTTCTTGCAAACCGTATGATGCTCCACTTTCTTGGCCATAAGTTGAAACACAAAGTCCTTGACCATACGTTGAAAACTACCATGTAAGTCCCTTGTATAGTGAAATTTGAAAATATTCTTGAATGCTCACTTGCCAACATATAGAATATAACCTTAAAGACAATTAAAATTCATATAGTTGCAAGGGACAAAGACAATTAAAATTCATATGCTTCAATTAAAGACAATTCTCTTGAAGTGGGCTTCTTCTTCATTTGTTTCATTGTATGAGCTATCACTTGGTTCATGATGAGCACACAGTTATACTAAGAGAGGGCACAAGGGTGGAAGGGGGGCAAGGAGAGTGAATCAATATGACAACAATCTTTTATTTTTCAAAACTTAATTAACCATAGCAATAGCACACATGCAAGATCTAGCAATTAAGAACACAGGATGAACACATGATTTACGTGGAAACCCTTGCAGGAGAAAACCTATAATGTCCCCATTTTAGCTATATGCCCTTCAGTGACTGGTAGCCTATTTTCAAAAGTTTGTAGGCTCGTCAGAGGTAAAATTAGGGTTTACTATCTCATTGGGGTTCTGAAGCATTTTTTAAGGTTTGCATGTATGAGTTTTGATGCATCTAGTGGAGTTTTCTGGGTTTTTGAAGAGTTTCGAAATGGTGTGACATGCATCTCCATCGGACAACCTTTTCCAAAACTTGCTATTTTTAGCCAACACATTGGAGTTTTAAGATTTGGATTGCGAATTCTTTCTAGGTTTTCAGAAAGCTTTGCAATGATATAGCATGCAAAGTGAGTTGAGCAACTTTTCAAAATTTACTATTTTTAGTAAGTTTTATTTTTAGCAGTATCATTCTAGCAGCAATTCAATCATCTACAATTCACATTTTTATTTTGGGCAATGAAGTTGTTCAGTGTGGTCTTCTATTGAATTTGAAGTTAACTTCCTATTTTTGGCATTGGCTATTTTTAGTAAGTCTATTGTGGTAGTGGCTTTATCAGCAACTCAGCTCAAGTCATCATTCTATTTCTAATAGAATCAGTTTGGGTGTTGGTTTTGGCTTTAGCTTCTATCTCTCCTTTGGACTAAGTTTCAAAACTTAGTCAATTTTATAATTTGAGTTTGTACCTTGTGCCTAGGCAACAACTTCAAGTTGTTTTTAAAAAGAGGTCATAAAGGGGTTGATTTTAGCATTTAAAATTTTTATTAAATGTTTTATTGTGCAACTTGCAAATGGACGCCTAGAGGGAGACGATTAATGTTTTAATAATTCAAATAAAGTGCAACATGAGAGGTGGCATCCCTTGAAGGAAGCTTAAGAGTTTCTTGTGGGAGTTTCATGTTGATTCATTTTCTAGCTGGAGAGCCTATTTATTGATACCCTGCTCATTCATTCTCATCTTTGGAAAATATTGTAAAGTTATGATGCTGAATTGATTTCAGAACCTGGCTAACGGGAAGCTTAGCAATTTTAGTTCATTCTTCAGGCCTGAAACTATGGTTCCCTAGATGGATGATTCAGAGTGTGCTTCATTTAGAATTACAAATTGAGATCATTGTTGGAGATTTGATGTTATTATCAGATTTTAAGTTGTTGGTTCAGTCATGGCTGCAAGGTGAATTTTGTATACAGCTTTAAGGGTGATTTTTATTTGCACATGGGTATTGATTCCTTCAATTAGTATGCTTGAGGAGCCCCTTTTGGTGCAATATCAGAATTTAAAATGAAGTGGCTGATTTTATGAGGTCGACCCTCTCCTAGGACCGTACCATTCATTATTGCCTTGGAAATTGTGCTGGTTGTATTTGCTAAGTTTGAAAGATGGAAATTGATTGTTTCATGGTCGCCTAGGTCTTGAGGTGAAGCACTTTCAGTTTGGTTCAAGTTTTTGAAGTGTGGTAAGACATTTATCAATTTTGGTGTGTTGATGTTTGCTAGTTCAAACTTTCAATTTGCAGGTTTTATATCACATTCATTTCAGTCTTTGATTTCAGTTCATAACTTCAATAATTGAGAGATTTTTAGAATGGGAGATCATTTATTTCTTTATGCTTGAAAGCTATTGTAATCACTTGTAATTTGTAGTAGTTCTTTACATTGTAAGACCGATAACAGTAGTACTGTTTCAGTCATTCTTTACTGCTTTATTTGTGTTTAATTCTCACATATGTAACCCCTCAATGGTTTACCGCCAGTGTGGAAAAAAGAACTTGTTAATCTCTCATTTGTACCCACTGAAAAGTGGTAAATCCCCACTCACGAGTGGATGCCCACTGCAACAGATGAATTAGTTTTTTTTTGTACTTTCTTTCCCCCCACTGAATTAGTGGAAGTGCGGAAATCATTCATGGCTGGTTCACCGCCTCTTTAGATTCAGTTGTAATTCACTTTCAATTATTGATCATTTACCTCCACCATATGCTACCACCTCGCCTCTTGTAGGAACTTGGTGAACATTCTTGGCATTGAGAGTATTTATCTTATCTTGTTGAAGCTAACACTAAAAGATTGGCATAGTGTTGGTTTGTGTTGTGAGAATTCAAGGAAAAAATTGGTAGACATATTTCAAAACCACAGCAAAATATTGCTTATATATAGATCCTCTTTGTAGGAACCAATCTACTTTTACAAATCTTCTTTTGTAGGCACCAATCCCCACAACTAAGCACCAACTCAGCAAAAGACACCAATCTCTTCTAATGATAGGAACCAACCTCTCGATCTCCTTGGTTAGGAGGCACCAACCTCTAAATGAACAATATGATAATTATTTGAGATTTCTTAGATCTTCTCTAATTCACCTTCATAAATCTACTCACTACTTTATCAAAATCTGCCTTTAGAATCTTCAAAAATCCTTCATAAATTTTTCCATAAAGCTCTTATGAATCTGCTCATATCTCTCTTAAAATTCTGCTTATACACTTTGAAAACTCTATGCTCATATGGTTTTAGATCTGCTCCTTATATGCTTTTAAATCTGCTCCATATACAAATGATATTCAATGAATCGCTTGCTTTCAAATGGACTCCACAATCTCTTCAAATACCTTCACCAAGGCAGGCGACTTCATGAAGCAACATGTACTTTCATAATGGACGCAACTCCTTGTTTTATATGCTCCCTTTCACCTTTGTCTTGGGCGCTCCAATAGGGCTTGGCCCCTATTTATTATTACTTTTTATTTTTAAATTTAAATCTCCAAAATAGGGCGCACCAATAAGGGGGGTCAGCCTCATCCAAAACCAATTAATTTACAAATTTTTAACTTATTAATGAGGGCACCAAGAGGCTAAGGGTCAGCCCTTAGAAACAAAATAATCTTATTTTATTTTCTTTACAACTCCAATTTGGCATCAGAGAATACATTCTTCAACAAACCCTCTTGGCCTTTGAATCCCTTTGACATCAATGACAACAATTTCCAACAATTCATGCTCCTTATTCTTTCCCTTCTTTTATGCTTTGAATGTTGCCTCCTTTTTAGATGCTTTCTCTTCGATCCTCATTTCATAGGCAATAAGAATCCCATACAACTCATCCTTTTTTAGTTCCTCTAAATCTCTTATTTCTTCAATCGTCGAAACCTTGGAATCAAATCTTAGAGGTAAAGACCTTAATACCTTTTGCACAATCACGGCTCCTTCAACTGTTTCACCAAGACCTTTTATTGTGTTCACGATCTCATCAACATGAAGTAACTAAGAGGCTATGTTTTCATCTTTCATCATAAGGCTTTCATATTGTCCCCTATGGGTTTGAAGCTTTGCTCTCTTTACTTTATCATCTCCTTCATAGATATTCTTCAACTTATCCCAAAACTCCTTGGCTAATTTGCAATTCATTACTTTTACAAACTCTGATTCAAATAATCCACACAAGATTGCATTCATAGCTTTTGCATTGTTTTCACTTTCCTTCTTTCCTACCTGATCCATTGGAGGAGTCATAGGAGTTGTATAGCCATTTACCACCGATTGCCAAATATCAAATCCTAGAGCACTCAAATAGGTTTTCATTCTTAGGCTCCAAAAGGCATAGTTTGTTCCATCAAACAATGGTGCCATGTTTGACGAAAATCCATATCCTTCTTGACCAGCCATATGTGCTCTTTAGATCTTCCTTCTAGCATTTAGACTATCTCTAAAGGAACCCGCTTTGATAACAATTGATGAGCACACAATTACACTGAGAGGGGGGGTGAACCAGTATAGCCCGATCTTTTCCTTTTCAAAACTTAATCAACCACAATACTAACACACATGTAAGATCTAGCAATTAAGAACATAGGAAGATCACATAGTTTACGTGGAAACCCTTGCGAGAGAAAACCACGGCAAAATATTGCTTATATATTGATATTCTTTGTAGGAACCTACCTAATTGTTTTACAAGTCTTCTTTTGTAGGCACCAACCCATTGGAGACACCAATCTCTTCTAATGAGAGACACCAACCTCCCAATCTCCTTAGTTAGGAGGCACCAACCTCCAAACAAACAAAATGATAAATATTTGAAACTTCTTCTTGAATCTGCTATAATTCACCTTTACAAATCTGCTCAAAATGTCTGTTATAAATCAGCCCAAAATGTGCTCATAGATCTGTATTGAATACTCACAAATCTGTTACAACTTCTGCTCATAAAGTCTGATAATAATACCTTTAGATCTACTTATAAACCTCCTTTAGATCTGCCCATAAAGTCTGATTTTTAATTCTTTTAGATCTGCAAGTAAATCTGCTAATGTATATAAGGATATATCATTAAAAAACTTGCTTTTTTACATCTCCACTTTACCTTGTTTTATACCTCATCAAACATGTCCTTTCGCCCAAAAGAGGTGACTCTCCCAAGAGGGGTCGGCCAGCCTTGAGAGCTCAATATTTTATTTATTTTTAAATCCCCAAGGTGGAGGGTCGGCCAGCATTCACAATTAATTTTATTTTATTTAAAACTTCAAGATAGGCTCCAATATAAAAGTGGTGATTCCTCTTAGGGCAGGCCCTATTTAATTATTTTAATTGTCTTTGATTCTTTGATCTCACTCATAAAGAATAATAACTTTGCTACACTAGTCGGCCATATTGTATGAGAGTTATTAATTTCCATCTTCAACCTTTGACATCAATGATAAACTATCTTGTCCATGCGGCTTTGACATAAATGAAAATATTTCCAACTATACTGGCAAATCTCCTTCTCGTCTGAATTTTTGCATCTTTGTCACCAAGAATTAAATCCTCTGGATGATTCCTTTGAACAAATCTAGATGGTGTCTTAGAGGGTGCTTTTGATGATGTCTTTGTGTATCTTTGCTCAACTTCCTCATTTTCACTTTCTTCCTCTACTTCCTCTTTTTTTCCAATATCTTCCTTTTGGCAATAAACTTCTTGTGTTATTTCCTTCTAATGCCTTTCTTCATCCACTCTTACATTTCTACTTTCAACAATCTTATGCAACCTCTTATTGTAACACCTATAGGCTTTGCTCCTTGAAGAGTAACCAAGGAAAATACCTTCATCGAACCTTGAGTCAAATTTTCCCAAATCTTCTTCATCTCTTCTTATATAGCATTTGCTCCCGAATACCTTGAAGTACTTCACTATTGCAGGTCGCCTTCCCTTCCATAGTTCATATAGTGTTTTGTTATTGTTTACCCTAATTAGTGCTCAGTTCAAAATGTAGACTATAGTATGAACTACTTCTCTCCAAAAAGTGTCTAATAGCTTGGACTCATTTAAAATGGTTCTTGACATTCCTTGAATTGTTCTATTCTTTATCTCAACAACTCCATCGTGTTGTGGATTCCTTGCAGCTGAATATTGTCTTTTTATTCCATGTTCACAGAATTCTTCAAATTCATTTGAAGTGAATTCTGCTCCTCTATCAAATCTTAGGCATTTGATTCTTAGCCCAGTTTCATTCTCCACTAAGGCCTTGATGCCTTGAATTTTTCAAAAGCTTCGAATTTCTCTTTCAAAAACTTAACCCAAGTCATCCTGGAATAATCATCAATTAATAGCACAAAATAGCTCACCTTGTAAGCTTTTAGTCCTTGTTGGCCCACATAAATCAGTATGGATAAGTTCCAAAGGCTTTGATGTAGAGTACTCCTTTGATTTGAAGCTTGTCCTTGTTTGCTTTCCATGTTGAAAATGATTGTAAATAGTATTAAGAGGCTTTGCAATCTTTGGCATGTCCCTCACAGCTTGCTTATTGCTGATCTTCACAAGATTGTCAAAGTTCAAGTGTCCCATCCTTCTATGCCACAACCAACTCTCATCTTCTTGCCCCACGTAGCATCTTTCTCCTTTGATTTCACTAAGAGTATAAAGATTGTTCGCAATTCTACTTGCATCTACCACTAGATTCCCTATGCTTGCTTTTTTGATTTCACTACCATTAGCATGAAATGTGGGAGTGTGCCCTTGGTCACACATTTGACTCACACTTAGAAGATTATGTTTCAATCCTTTGACATATAATACATTTTCATTTTTTTTCTTCCCATTGTCAAAACTATAGAGTGTCTTTTCATGTTATCCTCGTTGTAGCATTATTTCCAAACTTCATGGTTCCTCCATTTACTTCCTTCAAAGTGAGAAACTTGATTTTGTTCCCTATCATGTGTCTTGAACAACCACTGTCAATATAACACTGATTCCCCTCATTTTGAGCATGAAGGGTTGTTTGCACTAGCGAGGATATCTCATTTTCTTGCTCCTGCTATTTCTTCCAAAGTCTTGTAGATTCCACCTTTTGCTTGTCATGAACATCCTCCTTGTTTTGTCTAGGAGGTTCCACAAAATTACTTCTACAGAAATGTGTCATATGACCAAAACTGTTGCACTTGTAGCACATAATGATGTAGTACTTTAGAGGAGCAAACGAATTGTAGTTCCTCTTTAAGAAACCAAAATCATTCCTTGCACGAACTCTACAATCCACTGCTTTATGACCAAATTGATTGCATGAAAAGTGATAACCATAGAAAGAGAATTGGAACCTAGTCAAGTGCGCCTGTCTTGAAGGGAACGATCTTCTATAGTTACCCTTGTCCTTGTGAGGAATATTACCTTCTTCCTTCTTGGTTCTCTCACTATTGATGGATCTCTTGATAACATCAGCATAACCTCTTTGCTTTTCCTTATTCATCTTCTTTTGTGACTCTTTGGGATCTTCTTTATTACGAATTAGATTCTCTTCAAAGCAAAGACCTGTTTTGGTAAAGGGTGATCTTTTGTAGTTTACAAGATCATCTAGAATCTCAATGGTATTTTCAAACTTCAAGCTTCAACTGATCATTAGTCTTCCAATTCCTTCCTCGAGGAAATAATTTCATGCTCAAGTTTCTCACAATCCTCTTCCTTTCTTTGTAGTTGATTTCTTACCACCACTTCTATCCCCCTTGCTTCTTCAATTTGAATTTTCAGATTGATGATCATTTTCTCCAACTTTTCAAGACTTTGTGATATTTTCACCTAGATTCACATTCCTCTTGAAGTTGTAGTTTTGGTTTGAATTATTCTTTCTAAGCCTCTTGATCTCATTTAGGGCACAAATGATTTCTTCCTCAAAATCTACTTCTGCATCCTCTTCTCCTTCTGACTCCTCTTCTTTTTCTTTGTCTTCATTTTCTGAGGCATCATCCTTTGTTTCTATTGCCAATGATTTCTTCCTTCAAATCTACTTCAGCATCCTCTTCTCCTTCTAACTCCTCTTCTTCTTTGTCTTCACTTTCCGAGACCATCCTTTGTTTCTATTGCCATTAATAGAATCTCTTCTCTATCACTATTAAATGCTTCTATCGCTCTCTTCAGATGAGTTACTATCTTCCTTGAGTAGAGACTCTTCTTATGCTTCCAAAAGTCCTTTTCATGCTTGCCTCGTGTGTAATTCTTGTAATAGCAATGTTTCCTTCCTTTCCTTTTTCTATAGTCTTCTTCCTCATCAAGACTTTCACTTTCAGCTTGTGGACAATTTAGCAGCAAAATGTCTTATATTATCATAATTAAAACAATTAAGATTATACTTACCTTTATGTTTGCCGAATCTTTTCTTGAGATTTCTCGCGAAGTGGGCTTCTTCTTCATTGCTTGAACTATCACTTCATTCAAGTTCTTTATTCTTCATCTTCTTTGAGGCTTTGAAGGTGGCTTTGCATTTTGATGTCAACTCCTTCTCAGTCCTCATTTCGTATGTCGTGAGGATCCCATGCAACTCGTCCATCTTCAATCTATCTAGGTCCTTCATTTCTTCAATAGCGAAAAATTTCACATCAAATCTCAAAGGAAGAGATCTTAGCACCTTTTGCAAGATCACAGATTCTTCAACTTTTTCGCCAAGCCCTTGGATGCTACTAACAATTTCATCCATACAAAGTAGATAGGCTGTAATGTTTTCGTCATTCTTCATCTAAAAATTCTCAAATTGTCTTCTATGGGTATGGAGCTTAGCCTTCTTCACTTTGTCATCACCTTCATAGGTTTTTTGAAGCTTGTCCCACATCTATTTTGCTGATCTGCAATGCATCACCTTGGCAAATTCAGATTCCAATAGGCCACACAAAATGGCATTCATAGCTTTCACATTTTTTCACTAGCCCTCTTTCCAGTTCGATCTGTTGGTGAAAAAGGTGGTGCAACATAACCATCCACTACTGATTGCCAAATATCAAATCCAAGTGCCACTAGGTAGGTGCACATCCTTATTCTTCAAAATGCATAGTTTGTTTTGTCAAACAATGGGGCTCTATTTGAAGAGAAACATTCTTGACATGCCATGTCTGCTTTTGAGATCTACCTTCTAGCAGTTAGGCTATTCTTGAAAGAACCCACTCTAATACCAATTGATGAGCACACACACTTATACTGAGGGGGGGGGTGAATCAATATAAGACAATATTTTAATTATTAGAACTTTAATAACCACAATAAAGTTATCACACAAGATCCACACACATAAGAGACAAGATTTCACGTGGAAACCCTTTCAGTAAAAAAAACCATGGAGCTTATATTCAACTTCTCTTACAAACTTTGTAGGCACCAACCCACTAGAGACACCAATCCCCAAAACTGAGTAGCAACCCAACAAGAGACGCCAATCTCTTCTAATGAGAAGCACCAACCTCTTGATCTCCTCAATTAGGAAGCACCAACCTCCAAATGAATATTATGTGTATTGCTACTTAATATGCTTCACAAATCTGCCTTATATCTTCAACAAAATCTGGTGTATTTCTTCTCTTAGATCTCTTATAATTCTGCTACAATCTTCTTAAATCTGCTATAATTCTTCATAGATCTGCTATGATTTCTTCACAAAATCTGCTATAAAATATGTTCTTCAAATCTGCTCATAAATTCCTTCAGATTTTCTTATAGATCTGATTTAGATCTGCTCCTCAATCTGCCTTGAATAGGAAAGATATTCAATTATTGCTTGCCTTCAAAAAACTCTTTGCAACCTCTCTTTACACCTTCACAAAAGGAGACGACTACTTGAAAGGAAGCAATTTTTTACAAAGTGAGATGACCCACCATTTTTATACTTCAAAGTGACTCTTCATTACAAAAATCAGGCACTCCATTTAGGGGGTCGGCCCCTATAATAATAGATAAATTTAAATTGTTTTTTTATTTTCCTTTTGGGTGCCACTATAAGGGGGTCAACCCTATGCAAAGAATAATTTTAATTTAATATTTTTTAATCTTTTAAACCCAACTTGGGTGCCAAAATGGGTCGGCCCATTAGCACAAAAACAATAAAAATTGCTTCAGCACTAGTTCTTTATGAGACAGTGGTCAGATTTCCTTTGACAAATTTTCCAACAATCTCCCCCTTTGTCATTGATGGCAACCCACCATAGAAATAATATGTGAATGCATTAAAATACTCCCCCTTTTGACTTCAATGGCAAAGGATTTCTAGGGCTAAAAGATGAAGCAATGACTAACTCCCCTTGAACACATGCTTATTCTCAAGACATTAGTGACTAGATGATAGTGATATCACTCCCAATTTCTACTTGAGGTACTCAAAGTCTCTTTAGGAAGGCGCTCTGTGAAAATGTTTGCAATCTATTGTTGTGTAGCAATATACTCCAACTTTACCTATTGATCGGCCACCTATTCTCTTAAGAAATAAAATTTGATTGGAATGTGCTTCCTTCCTGAGTGCATAACGGGATTCTTCGATATGTTAATTGTACTTGTGTTATCATATGGAAATGGGATGATCAGATTCAACCTTTATGTCTTTCAATGTTCATTTAGAGAACCTGTATGCAACAAGTTGTTGCTACTATGTATTCCGCCTCTACCGTGGATAAAGAAACTGAAGCATGTTTCTTAACCAAGATACAAGACTATTGCCAAGGAAGAATGCTCCTCCACTAGTACTTTTTTTGTCATCAATGATGCCTACCCAATCCACATTTGTATATGCTATAGAGTTAAATCTTCACCTCTTGAATACCACAAATCAAAG
>VDFB02325130.1:0-48151 GCA_007258455.2 Sequoia sempervirens | reverse complement strand
TAGTTGTGAACGGATTGAATGCATCCGACAACGAAACTGTAAAGATTTACCCCTTCCTTGAGATGGGCGCCCTCAGGCTAGAGGCGCGCTTTTGCCTGAAAAGAGCAAAATTCTTATCTCCTAAAATTTAGGGATTTTGACTTCTGTTGCTGATAACCGGAGCTGTGAGTCTCGGAATGCTTCGTTGGATAGCTCGACGGATAGCCAGACTAGTTCTGAAGAGATTGACTGGATGCTTGAGCATTTTGACCAGAATCTTGACCTTCAATAAGCTGGGCGCCCCTGAGCTATACTTGCGCTTTTGGGCTTTTCCTCTGAGAAATCTCCATGATTTGATCTTTAAAAACTCTGTTTCGATCATTGAAATGACCGTCTGCAATATGAAATGTCGTCGTGAGATGCTCCTCCATCGTGAAGATCTTCATTTTGAGTCTCTGCTTCAGGTTTGACCAATATAACTGACTTTGACTGACAAACTATTGACAAAAACTCCATGCTTGACATTGCCCAAAAGCGTATTTTACAACATATTAGCAAAGGTTTAGACTTTTAAATGCAAAATGCCTTGATGAAACAAAAATTTGGTTTAGGTACAACAATCTCTTATAATTCTGCTACAATCTTCTTAAATCTGCTATAATTCTTCATAGATCTGCTATGATTTCTTCACAAAATCTGCTATAAAATATGTTCTTCAAATCTGCTCATAAATTCCTTCAGATTTTCTTATAGATCTGATTTAGATCTGCTCCTCAATCTGCCTTGAATAGGAAAGATATTCAATTATTGCTTGCCTTCAAAAAACTCTTTGCAACCTCTCTTTACACCTTCACAAAAGGAGACGACTACTTGAAAGGAAGCAATTTTTTACAAAGTGAGATGACCCACCATTTTTATACTTCAAAGTGACTCTTCATTACAAAAATCAGGCACTCCATTTAGGGGGTCGGCCCCTATAATAATAGATAAATTTAAATTGTTTTTTTATTTTCCTTTTGGGTGCCACTATAAGGGGGTCAACCCTATGCAAAGAATAATTTTAATTTAATATTTTTTAATCTTTTAAACCCAACTTGGGTGCCAAAATGGGTCGGCCCATTAGCACAAAAACAATAAAAATTGCTTCAGCACTAGTTCTTTATGAGACAGTGGTCAGATTTCCTTTGACAAATTTTCCAACAATCTCCCCCTTTGTCATTGATGGCAACCCACCATAGAAATAATATGTGAATGCATTAAAATACTCCCCCTTTGACTTCAATGGCAAAGGATTTCTAGGGCTAAAAGATGAAGCAATGAATAACTCCCCTTGAACACATGCTTATTCTCAAGACATTAGTGACTAGATGATAGTGATATCACTCCCAATTTCTACTTGAGGTACTCAAAGTCTCTTTAGGAAGGCGCTCTGTGAAAATGTTTGCAATCTATTGTTGTGTAGCAATATACTCCAACTTTACCTATTGATCGGCCACCTATTCTCTTAAGAAATAAAATTTGATTGGAATGTGCTTCCTTCCTGAGTGCATAACGGGATTCTTCGATATGTTAATTGTACTTGTGTTATCATATGGAAATGGGATGATCAGATTCAACCTTTATGTCTTTCAATGTTCATTTAGAGAACCTGTATGCAACAAGTTGTTGCTACTATGTATTCCGCCTCTACCGTGGATAAAGAAACTGAAGCATGTTTCTTAACCAAGATACAAGACTATTGCCAAGGAAGAATGCTCCTCCACTAGTACTTTTTTTGTCATCAATGATGCCTACCCAATCCACATTTGTATATGCTATAGAGTTAAATCTTCACCTCTTGAATACCACAAATCAAAGCCCATAGTGCCCTTTAGATATTTGAATACTCTTTTAACTGCTTGCACATGAGTTTCTTTCGGTGCTGCCTGGATTTTTGCCACCAAACCAGTTGCTTGCATAATATCAGGCCTTGTAACTGTCACATATAATAAGCTCTCAATCATGAACCTATATAGCGTTTGATTAGCCTCGAGGGATTCATCATCCTTACTCAATTTGCAACTTGTAACCTAAGTCACAAGATTTGAATTCGAATTCGAATTTAGCAACAATGAAATTTGGATGAAATTCAGCAAGAAAAAAATTCGAAAAGTATAAAATTCGGATCAAATTCGCCTTATGTAATTTTTATTTTTTTTAATACATATAAGTAATATATCCATAAAATTGTTTAAATAGTTTAACATTGATAAATAGATTTGAAATCATTACAAAAAGATGACACATTTATAAAATATAAACCATAAGAAACATGTGAAATCACGTTTGCGAATATGTTCTTTTGTCAAAAAGGTACAATAACAACCAAGACTTTAGAACTTCAAAAAAGCTCCAAGTCATCAAGAGCACTTGGCTGAGATGCTAAATCATCATCATCTGTATCACTACTCAATTCATCATCTACAAAGTCAGGCTCATCTGCAACTCGCACTGCTATGTCTTCAAGAATTTCTTGTGAGGAAGAGTCCTTTGCTGATTTGTTCATGAACAATTTTAAATTGCTGCGAACATAGACAAGATCTCCCAACTTTCCAGACAACAATTTATTCCTTTTTTTGGAATGGATGTGGTCAAAGCAACTCCAGTTCCTCTCACAAGCCGATGAACTTGCTCCCTGACTCAAAATGCGAACAACAAACTCTTGTAGCTCAGGAGTTTGTCCTCCATAGTCCAACCACCATCTATATCCAGGTATACGTGCCAAGTCATATTTGGCTGCTGCCATTCCAAACATCCCTTCTCCTTTCTTGTATTCCCAACATTGATCTCTGATTAGTGCTGAAATTGTTGCATTTGATGCATGCTTTTGAATGGCTTCAAAAAGCCCTCCCATAATTTCAGAATCACCTTTTCTATTAATAGAAAACAACTTAGGCTCTAAAAAACAAGCTGCTGCATGTAAAGGTGTGTGCATCATTTTCCATCTACAATCAACTATCTCCCATATCTCCATGTATTCTGCTTCTACATTGTTTAGTGCTTTTTGAATAGATTCCTTACAACGGTCCATGCTTTCATAAAGCATGCCAAGGCAAGGAGTGTCACCATCAACCATACGAAGCACGTCAACAATTGGTTCACATATAATCAAAACTTTTGCTGCACTTTCCCAAAAATTGCTATTTAGAATAATTTGCTCTATGTTCTTCCCCTTAGGACCTTTTGAAAGCACAGAATTTTCCCACTGATTGGAACAAATAACAGCCCTCAAAGCTGCTTTTTCTTCAACCACTCTTTTCAAAGTGATATAAAATGATGCAAATCTTGTTTCACAAGGCCTCAACAACTCCTTGGATGCATGCTGCCTATAAAGACTCAATGTGAGACGATGATTCCGTATGAAATTTGCAATTGCTCTCCCTCTATGAATAGCTTCATGTACCCATGGGAATTTAGCCAAGTCATGAAGCAACAAATCGAGACAATGGGCTGCACATGGGCTCCAATATATTTTGGGTACTTCTCTGTAATCAGTTTCCCAGCTCCCACACAATTTGCTGCACTATCAGTTACCACTTGAACCACATTTTCCACCCCTACTTCAAGAATGGCTTCCTCTAATATTTGGAAAATATAGTCAGAAGTTTTCTTGTGGTTCATGGTGTCAATCACTTTCAAGAACACAACACCATCAGGAGAAGACACCAAAACATTAATCAATGGCCTTTGACATATATCTGACCATCCATCACTCAATATAGTGCAACCTGTTTCATTCCAAGAGGCTTTGACATCAACTAATTTCTCAATCACTCTATCTTTTGACCTCTGCAAAAGAGTTGTCCTGAAAGCCTCTGAAGATGGGGGTGTGTACCCTTTACCAAACTCTGCAACTTTCTGAATTGCATTACGAAAATGTGGATTCCTTGCAACATTGAATGGAATCGCACTTGAGTAAAACAAATCAGCTAATGCATCATCCACTTGTTGTTTCTCTACTGGTTTCCAAAATTTGTTCAATGTTCCACTCTCTTTTGATTTACCCACATGCCTAGGTAAGGTGGAAGAGGAAGACATGATAGATGCTATGTGTCTAGACTGAGACATATTCTCTTCAATTCTCTGCTTTTTTGTGCATTCTTCATCTTTTCTACAATTGAAGAGGACTGTTCTTTCTCTAAAGCAGCTCTCATTTTTGGGGTAACTTTTGGACATGCTTAAACACCTCCTCCTACACCCCCTAAAATACCAAGTAAATGGTCCATTGCCCTTGTCAAACCTCCAATAAAAGGTTTATGACACTCGTTGTATGTGAGATTTGTACCATTGCGAGTGACATATTTCCATGCCTCGACAATTGATTTCTTAGGAGCCATAAAGTAACAATCTGTATGTTTAAAAGACAAAATATGAATTTTAGTTTTATAATACAACTAAAAATGATGTAATCAAATAAATGCAAATGCCAAACAAGATTCATCATTCAACTATGACTGCATACATAAAATTCTATGACTGCATACAGCTGCAGCATGTAGGTGAGCAGACAAATAACTGAGAAAAACTTGTCATGTACACTTGTAAAGAATATAGTAATTTTTTATTTTAATTTTCATTATTAAAACTAATAACATAAAATAAATATATATTAACTTTTTATTGTAATTTTTCTGTATTAAAAACTGAATACTGAAATTGAGATAATATTAAATTTCCATATATTAAATATTAATTTATTAATATAAATTTAATACAAATAAAATAATAAAATATTTAATATTCCACATTTTATAAAATATTAAAGACTTAATATATATAAAATAATACAATATTAAAAAATTTAATTTAAATCTACCTGAATAATAACACAGTATTAAATCTAATATTAATAAAATAATAAAAACTAAATAAATATTATATCTAATAATTAATATTAATAAAATAATCAAACCTAATATTAAATCTAATATTAATCAAATAAAAATTAAGAAAGCTAACATAAATAAATAATACAATATTAAATGAAATTATGAAAATCTATGAAAACCCTAAATTTTTCGTGAAAAAATAAAACATGCAGTTTTGAAACAAAAAAAATTTAGATCGCCTACCTTTGAGCTTGCAGATGCAGAGGCGACTTGCAAGTTGCAGAAGACTTCGAGCTTTTGGACACGACTTGCAAACTGAAGGTGGCAACTTCAAGCTTGGACGCGATTTGCAAAATATAGATGAAACCCAAGCTTTAAATGAGAACAATTTGCAAAACGCGTGCCTTTCTGTCGACCTTGAAGACCTTCTAAACACCTACGAAAAACTTCTGAATGCTTCCCGTTCCAAATTGCATTCTTCAATGACTGAGAAACTTCGCCCGAAATCATAGACACGATATTGGTTAGTCGCGGCTACATATTTATTAAAATATCTCATCGAAACCCTATAACAAAAATGCTTTTTAAGATTACTTTTTTAATAAATTCAACGCCATACAAATTTCAACGAATGAGAACAAATTTTAACAAATTTCATTATTTTTTTAGAAAATCGACAAATTCTTAATTTCAAGGCAAAAATTCGGCGAATGTTGTGACACAGCCTGTAACCATGAGTGTACTCACAGGATTTCAATTCTCCATTTTGAATTTCTTCGACATCTCCTTAATCTACTTGGTTTGTGAAATAAATATCTCCTTGGTGGGGTTAGTGTATCTACATCGGTTTTGTTCTTTTTGTACACCAAAGGAGTGATCTAGTTCCCACAACATCAAGGGAGGGATATTGACACATAAAAAGAAAAGTGGACTCTTGGAAGAGAGTTGTTCTCTCATTGTGTAGGCTTTGGAGGAGGGATTTTGACATGCTCAAAGAAGGGTAGACTCTAAGAGGAGAGTTGTCCTCTCATGTGGTATAGAGGATTTGCAAGTTTGATAGTAAAGACAACATTGATGTAATCAATTTGGTGTGTTTTGGATGAGAGGGGAGATTTGGTGGAAGTGCTTCGCATGATTTCCAAATGGGGTGTTGCGTTCAATCCATGCAATGTTTCTTCCCTTATTTAGATTGATGTAATAAGTGGGGATATTGGGAATTATATTGTATCTTAGTTTATTAGGTTAATAAATAATAAGTTAGCATGTTAGAATGTTAATATATAAATTAGCATAGTTTAATATTTAGGAGCTGTGTATTTTCCATAAGAAGTAGTTGTGTCAGGTAGGGAAGTTAGGAGGTTTGTATGGGAAACTAAAGGCTTTATAAAGCCGAGTATTGAAATGTAAAAATCAATGAACAAATTCCCAATAAAATAATACAGCATACGACATTTTATTATCTGCAATAAAGGCTTGATCTATATGTTTCTTTTGCTCTACCAATTTCAATAGTTTGCTGGTATGGTGAAATTTTTTCCCAGGTTCAATACAGTTGGGTTTGGCCATACAATAATATATAATATTGAAAACATAATAGAAACATAGATATTTATAATTATAAATATAAGTATAAATAAATGTTGATTTAATAAAATATGCATTACATCATTATAATTATATATTTAGTTATTCTACAATTAATTATTATAAATATACTATTATGATTCATTTATTAATATTAACTATAGTCTATATCTAATGTTCTAGTATATCAGCATATTATTCTTGTATATGTTATGTTTTTGGCATATTATTCTTGGCATACGCTATATAGAAATAAATAATAAATTATTTTATATTCCAAAGAGTTGTTATTATAGAAATAATAAACATTGGATATAGTAATTATATCTAACAAATCGTTGGATTAGGGTGTCCAGCAATAGTCGCTTTCCTTTCTTATGAAGGCACTAAAAATTTTATTGAGCTTTTGTTCATTCAGTCGGACTGCCTCAATTTCAATCTGGTGGATCAGAAACTCCAAAACATTTACAGAAAGAAAACTCACAGATATCACATGCATTTTTAGACCTTCACAGTTCCTCACCTCATTGTCCACCCACCTAGGGTTGTTGATGTGTGTTTTATCATCCACCAAACATTCAGAATAAAAATGTCCAAAGACACTTTATCCTCTCTTGAAAAACCACCGCGTATGCTAAGATTGCAAAGAAGATCATATGGCGATTCCAAGGTTTCTTTAGTCGGGTCTCGACGTGTGGATAAGTTCAGTGGTCGTTGTGATTTGCTGGTAATGAACAAGGGGACTTACGTAAGAATATCTTTGCAAGTTCAGGACTTAGGAGATGTATCGTTGAGGGCTCTTAGTTGGGACTTTCAATGGATCTCAAAAAAATGGCAAAAAGAATAGGGTTTAGAGAGTCTAATCTAAGCCTAAGAAATCAAGAGACAGTAAGGACTTGGTGAAGCGAAATAAACCACATTTTGTTTCGCCTCCTGTTGGACAACATACGCAAAAATGGGTGCAATCTTCAAAGGGGTTGTGAGAATGATATTCAAACCTCGGATAAGGTTGAAGTTAGGCTTCCACACTTAGGAGCTCAGGCTAACTTTACGCATCGGATGAAAATCATTCATCCGAAGAAAGTATGAGCTACACTTCACCAATGAGTCGATACGATCAATCTTTCATTCAATTTAACAACTTTTCAAAGCAAATTCTATTTAATCTAACTTTAATTCTAATCTATGGCGGAAGATAATATGTAACCTCGCTTACTATTCAACAATAAGAAGTGATTCAAGGCAAATCATGCTCAAGAGCTTTTATCATTCAAAATAGTCTCAATGCGACAATATACATAACAAGTCTCCACACAAAATGAAAATGAGAGAGCACTAGTTTATATAGAGCTCCAAAAATGAAATAGACGGCCGAGATTTAAACAAGATTAACGGCCCAGATTGTTACAACCAAACCCTAATTAGGGTTTCCCAAAACAACAAGAGTTAACCATCAGAAAACTATCAGAAAAGTGGCAGTTCCAGCTATAATCAAGGAGAGGCGTCCTTATCCATTTGAGTGGCATTGTGCTTGGCGAATCTGGACACTACGGCAATGACTTCGTCCATCGTGACAGGAGGTAACATGCTGATCCGGAATTCTAGTCCGTCCAACTTCTCGGCGCATCTGGCAAAGGTACTTTCCCAATCTGCCTCCTGCTTCTCAAATTCCTTTCGAATGGATGAGAGTCTTGCCACTCTCGTGAAGTCCTGCTTCGAAAACGGTCCAATGGTCGAGAAGAAAGTTTCTTGAACTTTTTGCTTCAGTCTCTCTAACTGCATGTCGTTCTCCCGGATGACTTCACGGTCGAACACATCTGTAGTTATCATGCACATCTTCTCCTGGATTTTCCTGACCTGTTCTTCAATTCCAAGCCCATCGATTCTCGCCTTCTCCAATACTTCTTCTCTTATTGTCACTGCCCAAAACCAGTGATGAAAATCATATGCTGCCCCTGCAGCAATCACCTTTTTATCAACTAACTCCTCCCTCGGAGTGCTCTTCAAAATTCTAAGGCTCGGAATAAGCCTTTCTTGCATATCCGGGATACCATCCCATGTCTCTGCCATATCCATCAACCTAGAAAGAAACGAAGAGGTTCGTCCATAAGCAAGCGCCAACCTCTCCATGAACAAGGCAGCTTCCATTCCTTCACCTGCCATCCAGTCTTGCGCTTCCCTGGCTGTCACCATTCCATGCTCAACTTCCTGAGTCATCTCCTGTGATGAATTGAGGAGAGGAGGAACAGTTGCATTGCCCTGATCTAGCGGCTGGGTCAAATGCTGGATATATTCTTTGAGACGTTCGACCTCCTTCTTGTACTCCTTCTTCTTGGCCACTTCTTTTTCCAGTCTCGCTTTGATGGTCGAGACGGAATTATCTAACTCTTCTACTTCCTGACCTTTCGAGGTCGGACCAAGGTCAACAGTGGTGATAGCATACTCCTGCGGAGTGATTTCGTCCTGTGGCTTGTCCACTGTAGGTACTGCAATGTGCACGGAACGGTTACCTGTCTCGTTCCTCTGGATGGTGGAAAACTTCTTGGCGGGCTTCTTGGTAGCAACTTGTTCTAATCTTGCCAAGAAATCGGCAGTATCGTCCTCTTCTTCCTGTTGAGCCTCAGCAGGCACCTGGACCTTCATTCTCTCCAAAAGCCAGTCTGGAATGGTGACTGTTCAATGCCATCCTCGACCTGAACCTCGTCCTCGTTTGGAACATCCATGACTCCCCTGAGGGCGGAAATCATCCCTTCCTCTAAGTCATTATCCTGGACTTCCATGTCATTGTCTGAACCTAAAATCTCTGTGCCTGTTGGTGATGCAGGCTCTTCATCATCTAATTGGATAGGTTCATTGTTCACTTCCTGAGCTGCAAGAGGTTCGAGCATCTCAACCAAGGAGTCGTCTATATTAGCCACCAAATGGTCAACATTCCTGGACGCCGCTGACCGAGAAGGTCCTCCTTTATGCTTCTTGGAAACAGGTTCTGCACTTGGCACTATTTCTTTTCTTTTCTCTCCGATACCGGCCATGTCTTGATGGGATGCCCCAGCATTAGAGGAATATGACTCTGATTCGCTCAACAGATCATATGTGAGCGTGATTCCTTTTTGTCTCAATTCCTGAACATGATCATCAACCCACCACTGAGAATATTTCGTCACTGGCCTCATTAGGGTGGCTAGGTCTGCGTGCTCTGGCTCTGACCACTTCACTGGAGGGAGAGGTCGGCTTTCCTCAAAGCGAGGCTGGACATGGTTTCCATCGTCTTGTAGCTGGTCAGGCACTCGACAGAACTCGATTGTTCTCATGAAATCCACGGACATCCTGGACCACATCTTCCGTCTGATCTCGTATTCATCGGCAACATTTGCCCAATAATCCTCCAGTTCCGTTCTGTGCTTATATCTTCTTCCTTCCACTGTCCGGATGTTATGATGTGGGTCATAATTGACCCTGGACTTGTATGCCGTGAAAGGGTACCATTGGATCTCCAACCGTGCACTCTCAGCTGCTTGGGCGGATGGGCAGTACTCTAGCATGTTCCCGATGAAGAAAGGGAATGTGACGGACGCTTTCTTGGTCGGCCTCTGAATATTCTGGTACTCTTCTAATTGTCTCAAAACCTCGAGCAATACCATCCGATTAGTCGGATAGATAGGCAATTTATAGGGATTTCCAGTAAATCCCTGGATCCTGATATATGTGAATTTCGGGAATTGGATGAACCAAGACCCGTATTTGCTGATAAGGCTTTTCGCTTCATGGCTCAGCCTTTGATGTATTCCTCCTTGGAGCTTTCTGGTGATATGCATTAGGAATGCATCATGCACCCTCCTGAAGTGAGTCTTTTCTTTCAATTGGAGCTGAGGATAGCAGTCGTAAGGCCTGAGCTCGTTCTCTCCATTGCCAATTCTGCCTTTGCAGACCAGTCCTGGATATCTGTATGATCTGGCCAATAGGTATATCACATATGAACTCATGTGAAAAGACTTAGTCTCTTCAAGGTTGATCAGTTGCTCGTGAAGGTTGTCACTTATCATCCGTGACCAGTTAAACATCTTGACTCCAGAGGTGACTTCGTCGATGAAGTAGTACATCCAGCTCTCAAAGAAGGCGCCCTGCGGATTGCCTGCGATCCTGTTCAGCATCAGCACGATATCTCCAAAATCTTCCTTGAAATCCGTGCGGCGAGGTCTCTTGGGCATCTTCTTGATTGATGGTTTTGGCTTGTCCATCCACACCTTGTTGACTGTGGTGGCGCACAAATCTGACTTGCTGTCATATAGCATTTTGGTTTCTTCTTTGGTCTTATAGACCGTTCTTGAATGCTCAGGGATGCCAAAGGTTTCTTGGATTACAACTTCGTTCAAATGTGCCAAGACTCGTCCGTCAGGGGCGATGATCTGTCTCTTTTGGGCATCATAATGGCGAGCACATTCCACCATTAACTCTGCACAATCCATTGCCGGAGGGAATCCAGCTGCTTGGAATATCCCGTTTCTGACCATTCTTCTGGCTATTGCCGTGGGAAGTCCCTTCTGACCGTATACTCTTTGCTTGAATTCGTCAAAGTCCACATGTCCGAGGTCAGTGTCCATGACATTCTTCCACTTTGAGATGACCTTGGTCTCCTTCTGGGCACCCTTGTTGGCGAACTTCATTTTCAGCTTCCTTGATGATCTGTCCGCCGTGTCCGTCAACCTGCAGTCATAAAATTAACATTAATATAAAGACCTTTAAAATAATTTAAACCTCGTGCCTTGGATTCGAAAAAATAACTTTCAGCTGTTCAAATAATTAAAATATTGCGAAAAAGCAAGCTGAAAGTGACTTCGATGGAGTTGAAAATTCTTGCCAGAACTTCGTCAAGATGACAGGGCATAAAAAGATAGCAAATTTAATTGATCAATCACCAAACCTCAGAGAAGGATCGTTAAATGCAAATCAGATTTAAAAATCTGATTTATTTTTTTTGAAAAGTGCGCCCCTCTTCAAGAAGAATTCAGCTTTGAAAAACTCTTTTCCTTTTCCAGCGAAAAGTTCTTCAGCATAACACTGCTTATCCTTCTGGACAATTCGACTTTGCCGATTGATGAATTGATTGCCTGACGATTTCGAGAAAGATTAAATTTCTCTTCAGCTGTGTGTGAAAAAATGAGTTGCTGAAACTCATTATAATGCTGAAGGATTGAATTCGATTTAGCAACTGCCATCTTTCTTCTTGATCCTCGATTTGTTTTCATTTTCCAAACAGGCAACTTTCCTTTTATTTTCCGACAAGGCTCAGTCTCGAACTTATCCGGACAAATCTCCTTGATCTTCAAAAATTCGATTTTTCATTTAATGCTTATCTTTGATTTTTCGAATTTTTAAATAAACGTTAAATTTTTTAATTAAATTCGTGATGAATTTAATTTTTCTCGCTGGATTTCATCTTTGCCTGGCATACTTCATTTTCTTCCGATTCGTGTCTGGCAAATTTGATTCCGTCCAAGGTATTTTTAAATTCCAAATAGTTGAGAATTAATTATTAAAATATTAAAATATTTTAATTAATTCCAACCCGTTCGTCTTGGACCCATGGCTATCTCGATTGTTCTTCCGTTTTTCTTGGCTGAGAGTGTATTTTCCGATTTCGTCCTTCATTTCGTCTAGCCAAACCAAAATTCAAGCCATTCCGTCAAAGATTTCATTGCCAGATCCTCATTTTTCTTTGCCGAAGCGAGATTTTAAGCTTCTTTTGCTCTGCCAAAGTCAAATATTTCCTTGCTCGGTCGAATTTTTCTAGGCAATATCCTTGTCCGAATGTCTTTGCCGGTTGAATTTTCCTGACGTCTGACATATTCTTCATCCTTTTGGTCAAGGACGATCCTTCCTTTCCCTTTACCTCGTGCATTTTTCTTTAGCCAAAGTTGACAATTTCTTCGCATTTTCCATACTTAGGCAAATTTTGCCTCTTTTTCCCTCATCGTGTTAGGCATATTCCGTTTCATTTCTTGCCACATCCCAATCCTCTTTAGCATTTGTCCTTTCAATCTTGGCATTTGTCCTCTCAAAAATGTCCGGATGTCTAGCCAAAATCTTCATTTCTTATCCATTAGCCTCTATACTTAGGCGAATTCTCGAACTTTTCTTTGGATTTGGCCTTGACACTTAGCCAAAAATCTTACCATCTTATCATCTTGGGCGGACTTCCTTGACATCTTGGACGAACGTCATGGATGTCTTTGCTATTTTACCAACTTCTTCCAAGTGCATGGTGGACTTCTCTTAAGTCTTTGGGATGAGCATCTTGGACGTCCCTTTTTTCTAGGGCGAATTCCCTTAACATTTTAGCATTTGTTCATCCTTTGGAAAGGATTTTCCACCCTTTTAGGCTCTCACACTTAGCATATTTCGAAATTTCCCTCTTGGTAGGCATCAACACTTAATGAAGTTTTAATTTTCCTCTACTTTGCATGCTTAGGCGGACTTTCCATGACCTTCAGCCAAGTCCCACCTTTCAAGGGCGGACTTTGAGGGTCTTTGGGATGTCTCCCTTTGAAGATGGCGGACTTTGAGATCTCTTAGCACATGCAGGGCGGACTTTGAAGGGGATAAGGATATCCCTCAAGATGCAAAGGCGGACTTTGAGACCTCTTAGCACATGCAAGGGCGGACTTCATCAATACTTTGGACATACCTTCAAGCTTAAGGCGGACTTCCAAGGGGTCTAGGATGGAGATGGCGGACTTCATGAGATGCAAGGATGATCATCCAAGCACATGGCGGACTTCCTTGGTCTTTTGGACGTGCTTCAAGATGCAAGGCGGACTTTGAAGGGGTCAAGGACGAACCTCAAGATGCAAGGGCGGACTTTGGAGCATACATGGACATGCATCTTAAGCTTAAGGCGGACTTTGAGACCTCTTTGACATTTTTTATCCTTCCTCAATCCTTCTTCCATGGCGAATTCTCCAGATTTGAACAGATTTCTCACAAACTTCACCATTTTTGATTTGATTTTCACGATTTCACCTTCAGATCTGATTGATCTTGACTGGTTTTGACTGGTTTTTCCAGATTTTTGAACGTTTTTGGTCTGATTTTCATGTTTTTTGAACTTTTTTTGCAAATTTTTCAAATTTTTCAAATTTTTACTTTTTGATTTTCTGAGAGTTCTGGTGAGTTTTTCGAACTTCTGAGTGCGTTTTCAGAACTCGGGACCCTTCTAAAAATAGAAACTTTCCAAAAATAGAAACTTTCTAAAAATAGAAAAAGCAACCCTAAAAAATAGGGAACCCTGTTTGGTCCAAAAATGCTAAAAATGAAAAATCGAAAAAGCAACTTTTCCTAAAAAATAGGAAGTGTCAGAATTGGCCAAATTCACAGTCGATCTTCGTCTCTTGGGCCTTCTGAGCGCTTCCATGACGTCTACGCGCTGATTCAAACATGAATTCCTGACTTGGCTTGGATAACTCTTGGTGAACTGACTGGAAACTCTAAGCAAAGTGATCTCTCGTAACCGTTGCAAGGAGACAAAACCCTAAAAACTAACAGGCAACTGGGGGTCCCCATCAGCGATGGGGCGATGTGTGAAAGGTCACAAGGTTCCCACCTTACAAATAAAGAAAACTTACAGAGCTGAACTCTTAACACAGGCACAGAATGAAACACCCATCCAAACATCAGATGGGAGCAGCAAATGCACACCAGACAAAGGACAAACAAATCAGATTTTTTTTCAAATATGTTATCTTTTTATTTGCCTTCCTTTTCTTGGGGCAGGAGGAGGGGAGTGATGGCCAGACCTTGGGTGTACCCAGACCTCTCCCAACCCCAAGACTCAACTCAGATCGAGCCCCTCTAATACAGGACTCAATTCGCTGAACCCGATAACTGAGAGTTTTAATTATAACACCAAAAAAACAAATGCATTAAAAATCTAAAGCATGCACAATGATGAAATCTTATAGCAGTCTTATTACATAGGTGTAAAACTTGTTTTTTAAATGTTAGAAAATCATTTATGATGAGAGTATATCTAACCTATCACAATTCACAACACATACTACATTATATTCCATGTCTGTGGAAAGACTACCCCTTACATTGCTCAAAAGAATGAACTCAGAAACATAAGTATTTCCATAATCTTCTAGGATGAAATCAATAAATGGTACTTCACTACGAATTATCCTTTATAGATCTATAACAGGAAAGAAAAATGAATCCACATTATGTTAATGAAAGTTTAGCAAAACATGAAGAGCGAATGAAAAAATGCACGCATGTGTGCAGATGCATATAAAAACAGGATTTACATGGCAATTCCAACAGAAACAATAAAGGGCTAATATCCAAATTTGCAGACCACTAACAAACAATGATAATTTAAAGAAATTAGCTAAACATGATAATACCTCAGTATGCAAGCATGCATGCAAATCTAAGCATTCCTTTAACTTGAAGAAAGAAAGCAAAAGATAACCATTATATAATGAGAAAAAATACCTTCTTTTTTGATAATGTGTCTGTAGGAGACATAATCTCTGGTTGAACATAGTTCTTACCCCGATAAAATATGATGGTATTATCTAAACCTATATCAATTGGAATGCCTCCACTCAATCTAGCTATCTCATTTGCATATTGATGAATTTGGCCAGGCTTACAAGGTTTACATATAACCTTAACTGTTTCATGTTTTTTCCAATGCAAATGCATGTTTAGGATAACACCTCCAAATATTCCACGCACACCAACTGGAACATAATTTTTTTGCTTTTGGCCAGTCCGTTTCAAATAAAACCTCTCTTCAGCTGTCAAGGGTTCAGGGTCATGTCTCTCAAACCGAGCCTTTGGAATTTCATACTTCAGCAATTTCTCAATCAACCAGGCTTCTTTTCTTTTTGCCTAAAACCAACAATAGCAATAATATTTTAAAATGTAGCGAATAAGTAGTGAGAATACTAGCACACAACACGAACTAATATATAAACTAAATCCTTTGAAAAAAAATTATCATAAATTAGTATTTGTTTTATATTAATCAAAGAGAAACAATTTCTATTTCCATTCCTACACAGCAAGTCCCTGCATGCTTAATTATTTACCATGGTTACCAAGAAATGGGAACTGCTACTAGTATAGGAGAGACATTTATTGGTACACCGTTTTCAAACAATCATACAATGGATATGCAACTTTAAAGAATGTAAAATACCTAAAAGCTTAAAAAAAATTAAAAAAAACTTTTTAAAATACTGAAATAAATGTCAACTAGGGGAAAGATCAATTATATTGATATTTGATAATTATTATCATGATCTAAAAAATTACTTTAAACCACAATCGCCTAGAGATGGTAGACAGACTGGTAGGGGAATGACATTATTTATAAACATAGTAGGGAGTCCTCAAAGATTTTATTTTCAATCAATTGATAAAATTTCAATACTTGTACACATATTAAGCCTTATTTGTTTCTTTTTGTACTACTAACTCTTTGGGATTTGTTGAAGAAATCTTCTATTACAAAAAAAAAAAAAAAACTTGTAGATTCTTATGAAAAAAATAGAAATATACAACTCTATTAGTGTATTTCTTTAGTTCTTTTAGCTTTTGTCAACCACATATTAGCACATTTAGGAATCCCACTGTAATTTATATGATATATTTGAGAAACCTCTATGGGAAGTTTCCCAATTTTCAAGGCAAGCTTCTAGGAGAAATATAGAGATGTAAAGAAACTTCAATGGAAGTATCCTAATGTTTACATAAGTGTAATGTCCCACTCTATTCCTTAATATCAAGCACACTATCATGCCCTCACCATATAAGATTGCAGCACTAAATATAAAACCCCAGGCATTGAAAATTATTAATAACTTGTCCTCGTGAAGGGCCAACCAAGTTAAGACAATTGTCCTTGTGAAGGGCTGACCAAGTTAATACAATCAGTGATGGAATAAAGGTGGCCAACCCAGGGAAAAAGGATATTAAATGGGCAGTAATTAATTAAAAAGAAGCGGGCCAACTGAGATTAGTGAAAAATTATCATAAGGTGGTGCTTCGCTTTGGAAAGATGCAACTCTTGCCAAGGGTAATGGATTTTGTGAAGAGGTGTGACTTACTCCCTCCACCCCCCCTCAAGTGGAAGATATAAAAGAGATGACACTTTTTTTGGAAAAGGCGTCAAGTAGTGATTGGAAAAAGGAAAAAAAGGTAAGAAATTGGAATATAAGATACCTATTGGAAATAAATATTGTTTCAGCAAGAATATTATTGGGAAGTAAGCTTGAGAATATATATATATATAATGATATTTTATTGCCAATGAATATAGTAGATTCCTTTAGCAATCTATTTTGAAGTTATAGAAGTATTTTGCAAATAGGGAAGGCGATCAACCTTCCAAGTTCATGAGTGGTGAAGTACCGGCCTTTCCTTCATCAAGCACACCACCCTGAGATGGAGCACTCGTGGGCCGGGAGGCGTATGAGTGCTCCTAGGCTTGTTGAGGAAGGCAATCTTCATGCATCTTATCAAGCACGCCACCTCGACATGGAGCGCTCGTGAGCTAGGCAGCGAATGAGTGCTCCTGGGCTTGATCAAGGAGGATGGAGCGCTTCCAAGGTGGGCAGAGGAATGGAGTGGATCTAAGATCTTTCCATGTTCATGGATCAAGAGGCAGATAAGTGATCCTAGGCTTGAGGGTCTTCTCAAGTACGCCACCACAAGATGGATGGACGAGGATCCACCCATGCTCTTGCAATACAAGGTCAACCATCCTTGAGCTTTTGTTTTGCAAACATTTCAAATGAATTCCTAATATGATTGGCTATAGGAATATGCCTTGGAATAACCACTAATAATGTTAATAATGCTATGAACTATAGATCTAACTATTATGATGTTTTACTTATGGTGTACTGCTCTCAATATTATAATATTTCATGTATTAATTTGAATGTTGCCATTAAGTTGATATTTGTTATTACTAATAACACATTTAGTGAATATTACTGTTTTGCGGGCCTAAATTTAGAAATATCCCAAAAGGGGACATTACAATAAGTCCCCATAGGAGTCTCTAAAATGGGGATGTGTTTTGGGTACAGGAGACAAGTACCAATTGTTAAGGTATTATATAGGAGCGAATTTGCACCCCTTACGCAAATTCCCCTTTGACATACCCTCACCTTAGAAAATCAAATCCGAAGGCGAAATTCAACACCACCCAATTATCTTCCATCCACTTGGCATCTATCCTTTGTTTCAGTGAAAGAATATTTGTCAGGGATGAATGCGCAGCGAGCGGATGTTTACGCAGCGCGCTGTTGTCCCGGACGGACTCCTACGTCTAGAGTTGGCAAAGGTGTTACACACCTGATTAGGGCCAAATTGTAACGTCCCTCTTCGACCAACCAATTCTAAAATGGAAAATTCCTCCTCATTCTTCCTTCAAATTAATCCATTCTCACTTCATTTGTCTCTCTAGCAATTCTCTTGAACATTGCACTCCACTTCATTCTTCACTCTCAAGCAGCATTCTAGCATTCCACTTTTGAACATTGCAGTAGTACCATCGCTCCATCAACTCCACATTACAAGTGTGAGGCCATTACAAACTTTGCGAGCTTGGAGTCTTGCAAGACCTCCCTTCACCACGGTTGCCAAGTTTGTAGCTTGCTTTCTCCTTCCATTGGCTAGTGAGCTTTTGGGTGGAGGTGGTAATGCTTCACTCCTCTCCTTTGTGATTTGATTGAGTGGCATTGTATTGTTTTGTGGTGTGTATTGCTCTCTTTTCTTTCCTTTATTGCATATTCTACTCCGTTGCTTTCTGGCTGTCCGTAGAGATAGAAACACCAAAACAGGAGTCTGACTGAGGCATGCCCCTATACAACCCTAACAATTTTCCCTCATTTTTGTGTGTAGGTGGACATATATGTGGAGCTAGTTGGCAAACTAGCGCTTCTGTGAGATCATCTTCGTCAACCTAGTTCTTATTTACTTGCTTTATCATTTTAGTATTTATTTCCTATACTTTCTCATTTTGTTTTTACCATCTAGCTTAACTAGCTCAGTATTCAGTAGGTTTTTCGGTAATTTTTGTTGTGTTTATTGTTTTCTGGTTGTACGGACGCCAACGCGCCTAAGAGACACCAGCACACTACGCTATCGTCCCAGAACTGCACTGTCATCCTTGGACAGAGAGCTATCTAAGACACAATACCGACTCCAAAAACCAGCTCGCCTAGCCTAAACCTGAACTGGGGTCTGAAGAGTCACAAAAGTACTACATAGTGCTCTTCATTCTCGATCCTTATCCTTTTAGAGTGAGGTAAGTTAGGGCAGCCCTTCGCTCTCAACTCTCCATGACCTAGAGCCTTGGTGTGGTTGGTCCCCCTCTCTTACAGGTATATATCCCTTGATAACCATGTTTTTTATGAATTAAAAAATAGCCAATGCCCAACCTATTGAATTTCGTAAACAGAAAATATAAAATGACATTGTATATTAATATCAACTATATTGAAAATAAATAAAACTCCACAAACATGTGAATGAAAGAGAAATCTATATTACAGGGGTATGCACATGAACAATTGCATCAAAATATTGATGGTAAGTGGCAACTCTATGTAATTTTGATAAAGACAAAATTTTGTAAGACGGAGATGATAATATTTACATTGGTTAAATAACTGTTTGGAACAAAATACAGGGATTCTAGCAGCTGTAAACATTAGCAAGCTTCATTGGTACCTTGCAACAGCCAAAATGCCATTATCCACCTTCCAACACATCTAATATGGCCATATATAGTAAATCTGTAAAAACCTATTATAACTACACTATAAATTATAAAACAGAAAAGCAAGCTAATTGTAGTGAACATTCCTAACTGTGGTCATCAATACCACCATTCCAGCCAAAAAACATTCATGTCATAGAACCCCCAACTGGTTGCTAAAACTTGGCCTCTGTTGATGAAACTTTGTAGGTGAAGACCACATTCCATGTGAAATTTTTTACATGGCACTCTCAAGTGGTTGCAAGAAGCTCTTGGATGTAATATCCCCTTCATTCATGATTTCACAGGCCTGTTAGGTGGGGGCTGCAGGCTTTGGCTGGAGCTTATAACAGGGGAGCCCATTTAGAACTTTTAATGGTGGCTTCCACCAAGCTCTCACCTTTGACAGGCTGTCTTTTTGGTGCTGGCTGAGGGTCACCACATTTTCGCATTATCTCAGCCATCCTTCTTTTGATGAGTTTTTCTATTACCTTATCCATAGTTCGCAAACCTTGAGAGTACTCGTCAAGTTGCTGAGTATTCATAGGATTTTAGACCACACATTACTTGCAGGGCTAACTCGCAAATCTGCAGGGATGAATTGCAAACAAAAACTTGCTATTTTTTGGCGAGTCTGACCTCCTAACTCACCTGTGCAAGAAAATTGTGCCAACATGGGTAAAATACTAAAATGCAAGTTAAAACATGTTTTTCACACGAATTTTTGTCTTTAAACCCTGCATTCACCCCTCCATTGAGCACACAGCAGCAAGCACAATTTTTATAGCATATTGGGAAGATTTTTAAGCAGTGTACCACGGGGCGCGTTTCCCCCAAAATATGACCCGTTTGAGCGGGGCGATCCGGGGGGGGGGGCCGGTGCCGTCCCGCCACCGCCACCATCAAAGCCGCCGGAGGAGGGGAGACGTCTCCCGTCTCCAAGTTTCCTTGGAGACATCTTCCCTTGGAGACGAAACTGAGACGTCGTCTCCTGGGGAGACGGCGTTTCTCGGGAGGAAACGTCTCCCTTCTTGAGACGCGTCAATGGACGCATAAATCAAATTTTAACTTAAATTTTTAGTTTATATTTATTTTCTTGTTGCCCTAAGTTGGCGTGGGCCCCACCCCTTCCTCTAAAACAACACAAAACAATGAAAACATTAAGATTTGATCATTTCAATCACATTCAAAGACTGATTTTTTTTTGCAGCCAGCTGAAGAAGAAGAAAAACAGTGAAGAAGTCTGATTGAAGGGGTGAAAATAAAGATTGCAAGTGTGATAGGAGTGAGAAGGAGCAAGAAGAAGAGGAGGAAGAGGATTCTACTTCATTTTGGAGAGATTTTTCAAGCACAAGGTAGGGTTTTTGAAGTTTTTTTCAAATTTCTTGTTGTTTTTCAAGTTTTTGTTTTAAAATTTATTTTCTTAGTTTAAACTTGTTTTCTTTTTTTCTTATTCATCTCAAAGACTCAAAATCAGATTTGATGTTGAATCTTGAGAGCAAAATGATGAAGATGATTGAATCATTCATCATTTTGCCCTCAAGATTCAACATCAATTTTTTTATTTTAAAATTTTAATATTAAAGTTTAAAGTTAAACTGTTAAAGTGTAAACAGCTTGCTTTTTAAATTTTTTTTCCTCAGATCCTTTCTATTTCTCAAATACTATTAGTTATTAGTTATTACTTATTTATATTGCTTATAGAGCTTGCTTTTTTTTCCTCATATCCTTTCTATTTCTCAAATCCTTTTTATTTTCTAATTTCTATTTGCAAACTGCAAAGTAAAATTTCAAATTTGTTAACTTATTTCAATTTTCAATGTTCATTGTTTCAATTTGTTAAAGTAGGCTGATTTTATTTTAATTTTGTGAAATGCAGTGTCACTTTCACGATGAGCACCCAAGACATGAGTGGGGATGACATGGAAATTCACTCTCATAGTGAACATGATTCAGATTTTGAACCTGAGAATGAGGGGGATGACCATGGGGCTGATCCTGCAGCCCAATCTAGTTCCATGGCGAGTGCACCAGCTAGTACAGGTTGCCCTTCAGAAACTTTGGCAGAGTTTGCTAGGGGTCATTTTGATCCGAAGTCTCCTCTCAAACAGTTTGCTACAAGAATACAAAGCACATCAAGTTCAGGTGGGGGAACAAGGAAGTGGAAGTGCAACATTTGTCATATGGAATGGTTTGGTAGCATCACTCGAGTGAATGCACACTTTCTTTTTTGGACAGGAAAAGGTGTGGAGCCTTGTAAGTTTTTGAAGGAGGCTAAAAATATAAAGTATAGAATGGAGTTTAACAAGCTTTGGGGCATTCCAGAGGACACAAATATTTCAGTCCCTACTACTTTGACTGGTAGGGCAGCCCTTCAGCAAATCCAGCATGCATCAGTGCCACATACTTTTCAGACGGGAGGAATGATGTTTGGAACTTCATCCACTTCCACTTCTAGTGTCGCTAGGGGGACAGCCACAGGGAAACGCAAGTTGCAGACATCACAAAGTAACCCCATAGCTAATATGTTTAATGTGCAGTTGAGAGATGAGATAGATGAATCCATTGGCAAGTTCTTTTTTGCCAATGGAATTCCATTTCATGTTACACGGTCTCCTTATTATAGGGAGATGATGGCTATGGTGGCTAAGGGAGGAACATCATATGTGCCACCAGGTGAGACAAAAATGAGGACCTCGATCTTGGATAAGTGCTATTCCAAGATCAATATTTTGATGGAGAAGATGAAGGCATGTTGGGTGGCATCTGGGTGCAGTATAGTTATGGATGGGTGGACGGACATTAGCCATCGTCCACTCATCAACATCATGGTCACATGTGCAGAGGGCCCATACTTCCTTAGAGCAGTTGATTGTACAGGGCATCGCAAAGATGCTGATTTTCAGTTTCATCTCCTCAGGGAGGCTATTGAGGAGGTTGGGCCACAAAATGTGGTCCAAGTAATCACAGATGCAGCCCATGTGTGTAAAGCAGCAGGGAAACTCATTGAGGCAGCCTATAGACATATTTGGTGGACCCCATGTTGTGTGCATGCCATGAACAATGCACTCAAGGACATGGGGAAGATTGATTGGATTAGAGGAGTGGTCACTGATGCGAGAGATGTGCAGATGTTTATCTGCAACCACCACACTTCCCATGCACTCTTCAGGACCTTCGCGAAGAAGGAGTTCTTGAAACCGGTGGAGACCCGATATGCATCATATTTCATTCTCTTGGAGAGAATGATTGAGTTGCAAGAGGCATTGCAAGTCATGGTTATGACTAATGAGTGGAATAGGTGGGCCGAGGCCAAGACAGCACAGGGGAGAAGGGTGAAGGAGATAGTGAAGAGTGATGTGTTTTGGACTGATGCGAAATACATTGTCTCCATCATTTCTCCAGTATTCCAGGTTATCAGATATGGGGATGGGGATGCACCTAACCTTGGAGAGGTGTATGAGTGCATTGACTCTATGCTTGACCAGATGAGGGCTGCTGTGCAAGTGAAGGACCCCTCTCTAGCATTCTACAATGAGCACATCCGGCCAATCATTCAGCGCAGATGGGACAAGTTGAACACTCCTTTGCATATGGCTGCCTTTGCCTTGAATCCTAAGTGGTACATGGCTAGACCAGGTAGAGTGACACCGATTCAGGATGATGAGGTGAAGGCAGGTTTCTTTAGGTGCATAGAGAAGATGTATGATTCTACAGATGCCAGCACAATTCGCACTGAGTGGACCAGATTTGCCACTCTTAGAGGCTATTCAGATGCAGCAAAGGTGGATATAGTTTCTATGGCACAGGAGGACCCACTTTTGTGGTGGAATTGTCATGGTTCGAAATCTTTGACCACCACTCTAGCTATTCGTCTGCTATCCCAGGTTTCCAGTTCTTCAGCTGCTGAGAGGAACTGGTCTACATATAGCTTCATCCACTCTCTTAAGAGGAACAGACTTACCTCTAAGAGAGCAGAGAAGCTTGTGGCTGTACACAGTGCTTTGCGTCTCATGGACCGCAAGACAATTGTGTACAAGGAGAGTCCAGCGGCACGATGGGATGTGGAGCCAGAGGAGCCTTCACAGATTGATGAGGATGATCCTACCACTTCAGATGCAGGGCTGGTTGGTGTGAGCTTGAGGGATCTTGACCATGTGGAGTCCAGCAGTTCCAGTGATGGGGAGTTTGGAGATGATTAGAGGCCTCCATTCACTACATTTTGAGTTTCGACATTTTGGCATTTTGTCTTTTCAGTTTTCATTTTGTAATGCTACTTATTGTAATGAACTAATGATGAATCATGTAATCAATTAATCATCTTTATAGACTTTGTCATATCATCAATGTTATTCATATTTGGGCCTTTGGCGATATAATAGAAATCTCCAATTTGACAATTCAAATATCTTCGTATTTAGATTTAGTATTTCAAATTTTGCCATGTTATAAATTTACTAATTTCCTATAGTTTCATTTGAAATGTAATTCTTATACTGCTATACTATTATACATCTTTTCAAAACTAGTTTTTCAAGTACTATAAGTATATGTATAACTATATCAGCGCCACCCCCCCGCCACCCCCCCGCCGCCGTCCCCCCGCCGTCTCCCTGCCGTCCCCAAACTAAGGCCCTTTGTCCCCCCGTCTCAAACGCGTTTCCCCGTCCCCTCGTTTCCCGTCCCCGGGCCCGTGGGTGTTTTAAAAGATCTCTAATTTCTTTAGCATGTTAAATGATTGAATTGAATTAATTCCATTTGTCTAAATTTGTTACACAACACTCTCACACAATACACAACCATTATTCTATTTTACAAGGCAATTTTTTTTTTAAATCTCTTTGGAGGCACTACCCCAAAACCCCCTAGTGACATCAGTGGGGTGCATGCCACCCCACACCTCCCTGTTAGGAACTAGCGTCGAAACACAGTTGAAACAAAACCTCTGAAACAGGAAGATGATCAAGCTCCATTACCAATCTTCTAGGCCAAGCAGGGAGCCACAATCCAGCACAATGACCATACCCTCTACCCCCCCATTTTTCACTACGTTGGGGATGAGAAAATTGCAAAAATTTGTAGTTTTTTACTTGCCTAGATATGAAATTTATGATAATGATTTTCAAAGGCAATCATCATAAATTCATAATAGTTATTAGTTAGTAGCTAGCTGTTGTATACACTATCCACTATCCGGCTTCGCAAGATACGATTTTATAATCCATATGTATTTAAGTACAAATTTAATAGAAAACACTTCCTCATGGTTTTTTAGACTCATTTGATACATTTTGTAATTGAATTTTGCAAAAAAAATTGTGTTTTTTTAAGAAATTTTAGTATTATCTAAGTTGTTGAGTTTTTGCGAGTTGAAAATTCTGGGCTTGCTGAGTATTCTCTGAGTTCAAGTTTGTAAAATAAGACCTCGACATAGTTCTTCTACAGTTAGAGCTTGTTTGCAAGATGGACAATGCACTTTTCACACTGCCAACTGCAACCAACAAGTTGAGCTATGCATTTTTCAAAGGACATTTGCAAGCCATGCTGCTCAGTATTCCTGGTCAAATTCAGGATGTTAGCATTTACAGTATAGAGGGCAGTGACAAGGTGAGAGTTTCCCTTGGAGTCAGAGGGCTAACTTATCTGATGATCTAAAAGAAAAGCTATAGTCCGTTGAACTTGGGAAGCTCCTTGTGCAGTCTCGTTTGTGTCAAGAAATAGAGAAATATTAAAGAGATAAGGTGTGGATGATCGAGTGGAGCAAAAGCTTGAGTGGCATGAGGATTGGACATGAACGGATAAAGTGAACAGGATGTCATTTACCTATCATTAGCAAATTCTAAAGACAGCCCTATAGGTAGTAGGGCAGCTACTCAAAGCCAAGAGATTAAAACCAAGGGTATAACATTCAAGGTACTCAACTGGTGGAAAATATGTCCCTACTCGATAATGAGGGTGGAATACTCAGACTGCACAATTGCCCCACTTATGGATGAAAGATCTACCACACCAATTGGGGAAGGTCGAAAAAGATGAATCTGGAAGAGCAGGATTTGTACCTTCACATACTAGTATACCACAAGATCACCCAACCAGCTGGCTTAAGCACTGAGTTCATTAAGCTTTGGAAAGAGGGTGGTGCATTCATAAAACCAAAAGGCATAATTAGAAACTCAGGGTTGTCATCTAGGGAATAAAACTAGGTATGGCATTTTGTGGGCAGGGGGCAAAGAATTGCCTTAACATTATTAATACCAGGAGAAGCATGGATATTGGCTTGAGGGTGAGCAACAACACAGATGTAACACATACCTGGTTGCCGAATTGAAAGATGTTGTATTAAATGTCTTAGTAAGAAATGATAAGTAGTTCCTCATCATTAATGTGGATGGGCCATTGATCCATGCCAATTGACAATCATTCTTTCCATCCTAAGCTAAGAATATGAGCTGTGGGAAATGCATGGCAGGGCATTTCTTGTTTCTCATAGAACTTCAAAGGCTTAAGTAAAGGCATTTGAGTTTATAAGAGCTTTTGGTTCTTCTTATAGCCAACACTTCAAGCCTTTGGCTTCTTCTCACCACCCTTCACTATGTAACAATGGTAGGCACTTAAGCAATATTTGGTAGACAAGATTATAGAGTATTACTTCATCTATGGGAAATCTCTGAATAAGATTTAAAGAAGATCCTCATGATGTCAAAACCTTCATGGCTTCATTGCTATTTATTTTTTTGTATGTCAAGGGTGAGTGGGGCCTCTTCCTAATTACCAAAGGCTTTTCATCACCAAAATCTGCATTGCATATTTATCAACTGTAATGTTACTTTTCCCTCTAAATTTCTTTAAGTATTAGCAGCAGATTTAATAGATTTAAATGTTGAGTTACGGTAATTTACAAGATATAATGTTACTAAAATGATGTGAATAGCTTATATAAAATAACCAATGTAACTATAATATGTAATAAATAGACAAGGATTCTAAAGTAAATAATTAACATAGTAAATTGAATACACCTCCATATAATTCATATAGATTAACACCAAAATCATTATATAATATTTTCAATATATTTTAGAATCAATGGTTTTCAATACTTATCTAAATCACAACACTTGGAAAAGCCACTGCCACCCTAGGGAGATGTCAGCAGTATCAGCTCTTGCTATGGAACAATCTAGGAGGAAACAATTCCTTTCAGAACAAAGTGCACTATTGCCCTCTACACAAGTGCCAGTTCAATAGAACAATGCTCAACACAAGTGCAAATACCCAAGCCCTAGCCAAAACAGTCCCGAGTGTGCTCTATACCACAGGTTGGACACACCCTGTGTGCCTCCTCCAATGCCCATAGCTCACCAACCACTCTCTTCTTCCTTGAATGTTCTTCCTTCAATGTTCTCCATCATTTTCCAAGTTTCACATGAATTCCTTATATATCCTTTTAAGGGATGGTTTCCAAACCATCACACCCTTTCCCAAAAGTTTCCTTTTAATAATTAATTAGATAAATAATTATTCCTCTCCCTTTTAAACAATTTTTTATACATATTCTTTATTAATCTCTCTTTTAACCAAAGGATCATAATATCCTTTATTTTTATCTCCCTTTTAAATTCTAAAGGGTTATTTCATAGTTTTTTCTTCTCTTGGGCAAAAAGTCATATAACATTTCTCCCTTGTAAATTAGTTGATGTCCTCAGTAGCATGAGATGCATCTACATCATAACTCAAAAAAAACATAATCAATAACTAAAGAAACTAATATTGAATATGTTTATTCTTCATAATGTTTCTATATTTTATTTTACTTCATCTACATCATTTTCTTCTTTTAATTCATAGATCTCTCTCTTTTTAAATTTTTATTTTAAATTAACAAGTAAATTTCAAGAGAATCGTCTTTTTTTTTTCAGTTAAAATTTTGACAAGAACTATACATACATACATATCAAGAACTTAATCAAAGAAACTAATGCTATTCTATATGTTTAATCACATATATTTCAACTTTCTCTCATTTAACCTGTTTTCTCTAATATAGATGTTTTAATCACTTACATGTAACTTCAACATCAAATTTACAAGATTATTATCACGTATTGACATAACATTTAACTAGTGAATGACATGCATATCTCATACTATGTAGTCACTCATCGTTGAACTACATATAATATATATACTCAAAATATATTCTAAGATGATAATCATGCATTTCGGACTACATGAGTATTCTTTTTTTCTATACATCAAGTATAATTGAATTGAAACAAGTACAAAGTTACCCTAAAAGAGTTCATATCTTTTCACACAGTCTTTGAAACAATGTTTTGGGACAAGTTAAATTCAAACAAGGATTGAAATATAAATTGGTTTATTGCTATCAACGTGGGGTTGATAATACCAAAAATATATTTCAACATATAATACCTTGTTGTAGACTTATGGGTAATTAATGACTTGATATAATATACTAAAGAGACCTTTTCTATACAATACTTTATAAGATACATGTACAAAGTTATTGGGTTGATCAAGCCCAATAACAAAGTGCAATAGAATAAAACATGGTAATCTTTCTAGGCATCTTAACATGAATAGAATAATAGTAAATTATTAGCATGCATAGAGCACTTCATAGAGAAACATTAGAACTAATCCTTCATTTAATTTAACTAAAGTGCACCCACTTAGAATAAAAACTATGTTAACTAGAATGCACCTGGTATCTATAGTTAATCCATCCCTTATTATTTCTTAATCTTGTTGACACATCAAGGACCATGTTCCATGAGATGACTTATTCAAAAAAGGTATTTATTATTTTTTTTATATCTTTCTTCATGTAAGAAGGTTCACCACAAGAAAGTTCTATGGTAGCGATCCCAAGAGATCTCTATACATGAATTCTAGCTTGTGAAGACAAGTCAAGGCCCTCACTAAATCTTTTGATATTGCTGCAACTATAGACTCTTCAAATGGACATCATCAAATAAAAATTTTAAACTATACATAACCATTAAAATTAGAGGTGGTTTCTCTCCTTGTAAAAATTTGGCATGTCCCCATGTCTAAGGCTAAGAGAACCAAATAAGTTTTGTCATATAAAATATTGTGTTATTTTAACTAATGCAAGATGATATTTTCCAAATTTTATGATGTGAAAATGATTTTAGAACCTGTGGTGGGCCCACAATATACTTAAAATAGACATGTGTAATAAATCACGATGTTAATTTTACAGAAATATCAACCATAGTAAAACATCTTCTTAAAATAAACACAAAACCAAATGGAAATTAGTTGACATGATACCATCTTGATTATGAAGATAACTTACTAAGAGTGCTAGCTAAATAAAAGATTGATTTTAATATTGCTAAATCTATAATCAAGTTTATTTAGGGTCTTATGATGTATAAATTGATATTTCTAGAGCTTAATCAACCATTTTGATTTAATAGATGGACTTATGTGACTGAATTACCAAGGTTACCCTTATAAGGAAGTAAAAGCTAAGTTTGAATTGTAAAATTATGACTCTTGGTATTATACTTCAAATTTCCATGAGACAACCTAATTTGAGCATTGGAATAAAATTTGTTATTCACAACATATGATTCAAAATTACTCCCAAGACAGGATATCATTTGATTTTCATAATGCAAGTGCCAAAGTAACTCACATGATATCAATCCTACAAAACAAATCTTCATCTTACCAAGATGGAGTGAATTTGTACACAAGGGGATAATAAGTTTGAACCTTGATTTGTCTAGAAACCTAATGAGCTATATTGCAGTCCATATGGTTTCTAATTATGGTTGATGCTAACATAACAAAAATGGTGTGGTTAGTGCCACCAAAAGGATCAGAAGTTTGAGTACCCTACATATTGGACAAATGTGCATATTTGAAAAATAAAAGTTTTCAAGTTTCAAATATGAAAGCAAGTTGTATTCATCAAAATACTTATCGATATACAAGATCATCAAATCACAAGCCTTGCAACATAATTTGTCTAGGTAGGTATGCTACTTGTTTGAGAAAATGGGCAAGTTCAAGAATCATATCAAGAACGTTCACTTAGACATCATTTTGGCAACAATATTAAAATTGATTCAAATTTTATTGATGTTTCAAATGCCAAAATTGATGAGCACAAAATTATACTGAGAGAGGGGTTGAATCAGTATATTACAAACTTTACTTTTCAAACTCAATCAATCACATCACCTACACATGCAAGATCTAGCAATTAAGAACACAAAGAGAACACACGATTTACGTAGAAACCCTTGCAGAAGAAAACCACGGCAAAATATTGCTTATATATATTGATCTTCTTCTTCTTCTTGTAGGCTCCAACCTCTATTTGATAGGCTTCAACCTATTTGAGACTCCAATCTCTACACAAATTGAGCTCCAACCCAGCAAGAGGCTCCAACCTCTATTTGATAGGCTTTAACCTATTTAATTTTTCAATGCTGATATGATAAACTCCTTCACCAAATCTGATTCAAATATTATCACTCTCTTCCTTCTCAAGTCTGATTATCATCATGCACCAATCTTTCTCACAAATCTGATTACAAGCCACACAATATACTTCTCTCAAATCTGATCACAGTTCACACAATAAACTTCTCTCACAAATCTGATCACAAATTACAAGTCTGATCTAATTATGAATCCAATCACTATCATGCACTCTTTCTTTTCACAAATTTGATCACTATCATGTATTTCTTTTTTTCACAAATCTGATCACTATCATGGACTTCTTCTTTTCACAAATATGATCATAAACATGTCAATATATTCTTCTCTCATAGTCACACATATTCCTTTTCAAAATAAATCAGAATTAGACTTCATTTTTCTGCCTCTTCTCTTTTTATATCTGCTCTAATATTCACATGATATTCATTACTTTCCTTGTCTTCATCTGCTCTCCCTTAAATACAATTCATATGTCTCTTTGAATTTAGAGACACGCAACTTCACATAATGTACATCTCCTTTCAAAACACATACCTCTTCACACTTAAATTTGCAGCTCTTCCAAATATTACAACCTTTCATAACCAAATTGTACCTTTTTGTTAATACTCAACGAATATGAATAGCTGCCCTTTAATATTGATCGCTGCCGCTTGATAATTAAATTACTACCTTAATGAACTAAACTCAACCTTTTAAAACTTTAATCGCTGCCCATTGAAATATATTAATTGCTGCTCTTTGGATAATAATGATCACTTCGTTATTTAGATTCGCTGCATATTAGAATTTGCTTCCTTCTTAATAATCGCTGCTCCTTCATTAGTCATCGACTAGTTTTCAACATTGGACGATTAATAATTGTCTTTCACATAGGTGCTGCCTTTTGTTTAATCATTGCTGCCTTTCATAAATCACTGCTTATTTAATTAGCCATCACTCACCTCCACAATTGTTATCTTGGGTGATTAACATACTTATATGTGCTTTTAATCTTGGCACCAAAGTATGGTCGACTTCATAATATAGCCTTTGAGTCGATTTCAATAAAAGTATTTCCACACCATACATACTTGATTTTATATGCCCATAATTAATATAAGGTCGCTGTGTATATAAAAATATTCCAATTGCTGCCTTTGGAATTACCTACGTGACTTAATTAAAACATGGAATCACCATCTTTATGAATAATAAAACTTTGACTTGGGTGCTACCTTCAGTATTAACATGTATTTATATCTGGCCAGCATAAAGCATTATATCTTCTTCACTTCTCCATGATTGCATATAATTGTCGGCCTTCTTTGATCTCTTAAACTTGATTGGCCAGCATACTTGAGTCAGCCAGCATATATGAGTCGGCCTCTTTATTATAGAATTTGAATTTCATTTTGGCACCAATAGTATGTCTTATTTCAATCTTCTAACGCCTTTCTCAAAGACTTTTACTATGTTTAAATCTTTAATTTATACATATCCATCTCTAAGTCGGCCATCCAATATCAATATCTCTTTAATGGGAACATATAACAAACTTCTCTTATATTTGCTTTGTCATTAATGACTCCGTATTCCAACAATCTCACTTATACTTCCTCGACAACAATCTCGTCCATGACAATATTTACACCTTGCTTTCAATGATATTGCTATGTTGACAATTATTTCCTATACTCTCGTCTATACATCTTAATCCAACAATCTCCACTACAATCTCTTAGACATCAATCTCACCAACAATCTCAGGCTGCTACGCCCTTAATATTAGTGTACATTGGGTTATGAATAGTCGGCTTGTGGCTATCTTAACTCCTAATGAAGTCATGTTATCATTATTATATTGTTATTTAGTTGTTTTAGGTCGGCCTAAGGATTATATAGGGTTATCTAAGTTGGCCTAGGTGATATCCTAGGCATAAATAGATATATATAAGAGGTTGTGAGTTTTATTTCATCATGATATTGTGAATTGTGTTCTCATTGGAGATATTTGGAGGTTGCCCCCTCGAAATGGCATGTTATTCTCAATTATTATCAAGTATTTTCAGCATACCTCCTAGGCATAAATAGATATATATAGGAGGTTGTGAGTTTTATTTCATCATCATATTGTGAATTATGTTCTCATTGAAGACATTTGGAGGTTGCCCCCTCGAAATGGCATGTTATTCTCAGTTATTATCAAGTATTTTCAGCATACCTCATATCATATTCTTCTATTGTGCAAGTTATTTCATTACAAGTGGTATCAAAGCATGATCTTAGAACCATAGAGGCAAGGTTTTTTCTCAATATTGGAGGCAATTTTAGGGAGAGCATATCTTCCAGATTTTGGTGAATTTTTTTCTAATTTTTAAAGGGTTTTTGAAGACCAGATTAAAGAAGCTACAGTCCAAATTTTAGAGTAATTGGAGCAAAATTGAGCGAATTATTGTTGAATTAGGGTTTCTACACAATTTATTTGGAAGCTACATATCTCTCAAATCCTGCCAAATTGGAGCCTAATTTTTATTGGGTTTTTGAAGACATAATAGAGAAGACTACAGTCCAAATTTTGGAGAAATTAAAGCAGAAATAAGTGAGTTATTGCAAAATTAAGTTTTCCAAGAAACTCGCTCTCAAGGCTGCAAATATGCTAATTTCTTGGAGTTTTTTCTAGGTGTGGTATCTTGGCCCTAGTAAGTTACAGTAAAAAATTTCAAGAATTTAAGTTTCATTTGTTAGATTTATTGTAAAATTATTGGTTTCCATCATGACAGGGCATACAACAAGGGGCAAAAAGAATGTTGTCACACCAAGGAAAACCCCTAATAAGGATGAGGTAACAATAGAGAATATTAATCCCAATGAGAAAATCAATAAGGTCAAGGAAGACATTTCTTCAATGAAGATGGATATGTGTGACCTAAGAGAAGATATATCGGACATACGAAGCATGTTAAGCGCCTATATGAATGAACTAAGAAAGGAGTTCTCAAGCAACCAAGGTGAAATTTCTAGGTCAGCTAATCTTGACCTAAATTTTAATACTCCTATGGGATCTAGGAATTTGCTTCCAGAGTTGGATATGCACAAGTTCAATGGAAAGGATCCTCTAACATGGATAAACCAAATGGAGAATTTTTTTGAAGTACATCAAGTCCCAAATGGACAAAAGGTCACGATGGCTTCCCTATATCAAGAACTAGATCAATTCATTTGGTATTGTTGGCTTTGTACTCATCGAAGGAAAAAGGGTCTCACTATCTCATGGCCAATTTTTACAGAGGAACTCCAAGCACAATATAGCAATAGTGTGACAGACAACTTCACTTTGCTTGCTAAACTTCAACAAATAGGATTAGTTAAGGATTATATTCAGCGATTCCAAAATCTATCCTTAAGAGTGGATACAATTACAAGGGAGAACTTAAATGATTTATTCTTGGGTGGTCTCAAGGATCACATTCAACATGAGGTACGCATGTTTAGTCCTAGCTCTATAAATGAGTATTTTATCTTAGCACATAGGGTAGAGGAGACGTATTTGATTCCTAAGAAGCAAAGGGCTAATGTAACAAGAGAGAAAGGATATTCAACACCTTCTCTTCCTCAACCTACTAGGTTGACCCCACAACAAAGTGAGGAGAAAAGAGCAAAAGGGTTGTGTTTCAATTGTGATAGCAAATACAATCGAGGACATAAATGTAGTGAAAAGAAATTGTTCTATATTGAAGGTCCAAGCGAGGAAGAAGAGGAGGAACCCATATTAGAGGATGAAAGGGAGTCAAATGAGGAATCACATGATTCTCAACCAATCATTTCTTGTCATGCACTCACAGGCTTCAATACTCCACAAACTCTCAAAGTAGTGGGTTTCTTAGAGAAGCAGAAAGTAACAATGTTGATCGACTCAAGTAGTACTCATAATTTCATCAACAAAAAGTTGGCTACTTGTCTAAATTGTTTTATACATCCAACTCCAGAATTTCAGGTTTTGATTACAGATAGTGGTACAGTTAATTGTACTAGGAAGTGACATAGCATTAAATTATCCATGGGAGATTATTACGTCGATAGCCCAATGTATGCGATATCCATGGGAGCAGCAGATATTGTTTGGGGAGTACAATGGCTTAATACTTTGGGAACAATTGAGATAAACTTCCAAGAACTATTCATGAGATTTCAATCAGAAGGAAAGACAATAGAGCTAAGAGGATTGAAGGCAAAGTCCCCACAAGTGGTAAGATCTCATCAAATGCAAAAGTTGCTTAAGAAAGAAGTTGATGGATTTGTGGCACAATTATATTCATTAGAAATCTCTCAGTCTAAGGCTCCCACCCATCCAGACTTACAAGCAATAATTGATCATCACTCAGTGGTTTTCGGAGATATGCCTAAGGGACTTCCTCCTAAGAGGGATCATGATCATGCCATACAACTAGTTCCAGGGATCCAACCACCCAACATCAAACCCTACAAGTACCCCTATATACAAAAAAGTGAGAAAAGATTGTTGAAGAGATGCTAAAGGCGGGATTATTAGGCATAGCCAAAGTGCTTACTCCTCAACAGTAGTGATGGTGCGTAAGAAGGATGAAACTTGGCACATGTGCCCAGATTATAAAGTGCTCAACTTGTACACCATAAAAGATAAGTTTCTAATTCGAGTCATTGATGATTTGCTAGATGAATTGAATGGAGCTATTTATTTTACAAAGTTAGATCTTAGATCTAGTTATCATCAAATTTGAATTAAGGAAGAGGATATTTGTAAAACAACAGTTAGGACTCATGAGGGTCATTATGAGTTTTTGGTGATGCCATTTGGTCATACAAATGCACCATCTACATTTCAAAAGTTTAATGAATTCTATTTTCAAGAAATTTTTGAGAAAGTTCGTATTAGTGTTCTTTGATGATATATTGATTTTTAGCAAGACATGGGAAGAACACTTGCAGTATGTAGATCAAGCATTACAAGTTCTTGAAAATCAACTCTATGCTAAGCCATCCAAGTGCGCTTTTGGTCTTAAGGAGGTGGAATATTTGGGACATACTTTCACATGAAGGGATAAAGGTGGATCCTAACAAAATTAAGGCTATCATGGAATGGCCTATTCCCAAATCCATTAAGAAACTAAGGGGTTCCTTGGGATTGATAGGATACTAAAGAAGATTTGTGAAGAATTATGGTCGTATAGCAGCACCCCTCACCGCTCTATTGAAGGACTCTCTTCATTGGAATGAGTCCACTAATGCAACATTTGAGAGATTGAAGGAGGCTATGTGTACGTGCTTGCCACTCTCGACTTCGCCAAGGAATTCATTGTGGAATGTGATGCTTCAAGAAATGGGATAGGAGTTGTTCTCATGCAAGAAAGTCAACCAATTGCTTTTGAGAGTTGTCAATTAAAGGGTAAGAATCAATTCAAACCTATTTATGAGAAGGAAATGCTAACTATTCTTCATGCAGTAAAACAATGGAAGCCTTATTTAATGGTTAGACACTTCAAGGTTAAGACAGATCATGATAGCCTAAAATATTTTTTGGCACAAAGATTATCTTCTGAAGAGCAACAAAAATGGGTCACTAAGATGTCGAGATATGACTTTGAGATTGTGTATAAGAAAGGGAAGGAAAATGTCGTGGCAGATGCACTTTCTAGGAAGGATGAGAATGATGAAGCCTTATTTTGTGCCATTTCAATACTACAAGCAAATTGGGTGGTTGAAGCCAAAGCAAAGTGGCAGAATGATGTTGCTACAAGTAATCTCATTCAACAGTTAAAGAGTGATCCTAGTAGTTTATATAAGTTTTGTTGGAAAGGAGATTCTCTATGGTATAAAGAGTGATTGTATCTTTGCAAGGATTCCACTCTTAACCACAAGATTCTCATAGAACTTCATCAGTCTCCAGTTGGGGGTCATTCACGATTTTTGAAGACTTATCATCGATTCATGCAAGATTTTTTTTGGAAAGGTCTAAAAGGTTAGATTTTAGATCTAGTTATCATCAAATTCGAATTAAGGAAGAGGATATTTGTAAGACAACATTTAGGACTCATGAGGATCATTATGAGTTTTTGGTGATGTCATTTGGTCTTACAAATGCACCATCTACATTTCAAAGTTTGATGAATTCTATTTTCAAGAAATTCTTGAGGAAGTTTGTATTAGAGTTCTTTGATGATATATTGATTTATAGCAAGACATGGGAAGAACACTTGCAACATGTAGATCAAGCATTACAAGTTCTTGAAGATCATCAACTCTATGCTAAGCCATCCAAGTGCGCTTTTGGTCTTAAGGAGGTGGAATACTTGGGACACAGTTTCACATGAAGGGGTAAAGGTGGATCCTAACAAAATTAAGGCTAACATGGAATGGCCTATTCCCAAAACCATTAAAAAATTGAGGGGTTTCTTGGGATTGATAGGATACTACCGAAGATTTGTGAAGAATTATGGCTGTATAGCAGCACCCCTCATTGCTCTATTGAAGAAAGATTCTTTTCATTGGAATGAGTCTGCTAATGCAACATTTGAGAGATTGTAGGAGGCTATGTGTACGTGCTTGCCACTCCCAAATTCACCAAGGAATTCATTGTGGAATGTGATGCTTCAGGAAATGGAATAGGAGTTGTTCTCATGCAAGAAAGTCGATCAATTGCTTTTGAGAATCGTCAATTAAAGGATAAGAATCAACTCAAACCTATTTATGAGAAGGAAATGCTAGCTATTCTTCATGCAGTAAAACAATGGAGGCCTTATTTAATGGGTAGACACTCAAGGTTAAGACAGATCATGATAGCCTAAAATGTTTTTTGCAATGTTCCACAGAAACGCATTCCCCCCCCCTATCTGGTCACGTTTCGGAAACAAGGACGTCTCTGGGACGGGGAGACAGGTGCTTGGCGTTTCAAGTCGTCCCATCACCGCCACCGCTACCAGTGCTCCGTCAGAGATGGGGAAACGTCTCCGCGTCTCCCAAGGAATCTTGGAGACGTGGAGACGTCTTCAAGTTTCCTTGAGAGACGTCTCCAAGTCTCCTGGGGAGATGCCCAGGCGTTTCTCAGGAGGCTGGGAGACACCTAGCTGTCTCCCATCGAGCCCCACGTCAATAGAACGACATAACTCAAAAAATAAAAATAAATTTTTATTTTTATTTGTTTTATGGTTACCCTAATTTGGTGTGGACCCCACCTCTTCCTCCAAAACAACACAAAACCTCTTAATTTTATCATTTCAAGCACATTTACAAAGACAAATATTTTTTTGCAGCCAGCTGAAGAGGAGGAAAAATAGTGAAGAAGTCTGATTGAAGGAGTGATAAAAGAGATTGCAAGTGTCATAGGAGTGAGAAGGAGCAAGAAGAAGAGGAGGAAGAGGCTTCTACTTCATTTTCGAGAGATTTTTCAAGCACAAAGTAGGGTTTTTGAAGTTTTTTTCAAATTTCTTGTTGTTTTTGTTTTATTTTCTAAGCTTAAACTTGTTTTTTTTTTTCTTATTCATCTCAAAGACTCAAAATCAGATTTGATGTTGAATCTTGAGGGAAAAATGATGAAGATAAATGAATCATTCACCATTTTACCCTCAAGATTCAACAATAAATTTTTTATTTTAAAAATTTATTATTAAACTTTTTTTTTTTTTGCTTATTCATCTCAAAATCAGATTTGATGTTGAATCTTGAGGGCAAAATGATGAATGATTCATTCATCTTCATCATTTTGCCCTCAAGATTCAACATCAAATTTTATTATTTTATTTAATATTTTTATTTTAATTTTTAAATAATATAAATTAAAAATTTAAATTATAAATTGTAAATTTTGTTTTCAAAATTAAAATTTCAAATTTGTATTTCAATTTGTTAAACTAGGCTGATTTTATTTTAATTTTGTGAAATGCAGTGTCACTTTCACAATGAGCACCCAAGAATGAGTGGGGATGACATGGAAATCCATTCTCATAGTGAACATGATTCAGATTTTGAACCTGAGAATGAGGGGGATGACCATGGGGCTGATCCTGCAGCCCAATCTAGTTCCATGGCGAGTGCACCAGCTAGTACAGGCTGCCCTTCAGAATTGTTGGCAGAGTATGCTAGGGGTCCTTTTGATCCGAAGTCTCCTCTAAAACAGTTTGCTACAAGAATACAAGGCACATCACATTCAGGTGGGGGAACAAGGAAGTGGAAGTGCAACATTTGTGGGACTGATTGGTTTGGTAGCATCACTCGAGTGAATGCACACTTTCTTTTTTGGATAGGAAAAGGTGTGGAGCCTTGTAAGTTTTTGAAGGAGCCTCAAAATATACATTATAGAATGGAATTTAACAAGCTTTGGGGCATTCCAGAGGACACAAATATTTCAATCCCTACTACTTTGACTACTAGGGCAGCCCTTCAGGAAACCCATCATGTGCCACATACTTCTCAGACGAGAGGAATGCTGTTTGGATCTTCATCCACTTCCACTTCTAGTGTCGCTAGGGGGACAGCCATAGGGAAGCACAAGTTGCAGACATTGCAGAGTAACCCCATAGCTGATATGTTTAATGTGCAGCTGAGAGATGAGATAGATGAATCCATTGGCAAGTTTTTATTTGCCAATGGCATTCCATTTCATGTTACACAGTCTCCTTATTCTAGGGAGATGATGGCTATGATGGCGAAGGGAGGAACATCATATGTGCCACCAAGTGAGATGAAAATGAGGACCTCGATCTTGGATAAGTGTTATTCCAAGATCAATATTTTGATGGAGAAGATGAAGGCATGTTGGGTGGCATCTGGGTGTAGCATAGTTATGAATGGAAGGATGAACATTAGCCATCATCCACTCATCTACATCATAGTCACATGTGCAAAGGGCCCATACTTCCTTAGAGCAGTTGATTGTACAGGGCATCGCAAAGATGCTGATTTTCAGTTTCATGTCCTCAGGGAGGCTATTGAGGAGGTTGGGCCACAAAATGTGGTCCAAGTAGTCACCGATGCAGCCCATGTATGTAGAGCAACAGGGAAACTCATTGAGGCAGCCTATAGACATATTTCGTGGACACCATGTTGTGTGCATGCCATGAACAATGCACTCAAGGACATGGGGAAGATTGATTGGATTAGAGAAGTGGTCACCGATGCGAGAGATGTGCAAATGTTTATCTACAACCACCACACTTCCCATGCACTCTTCAGGACCTTCGCTAAGAAGTTCTTGAAACCGGTGGAGACCCGATATGCATCATATTTCATTCTCTTGGAGAGAATGATTGAGTTGCAAGAGGCATTGCAACTCATGGTTATGACTAATGAGTGGAATAGGTGGGCCGAGGCCAAGACAGCACAAGAGAGAAGAGTGAAGGAGATAGTGAAGAGTGATGTGTTTTGGACTAATGCGAAATACATTGTCTCCATCATTTCTCCAGTATTCCAGGTTATCAAATATGGGGATGGGGATGCACCTAACCTTGGAGAGGTGTATGAGTGCATCGACTCTATGCTTGACCAGATGAGGGCTATTGTGCGAGTGAAGGACCCCTCTCTAGCATTCTACAATGAGCACATCCGGCCAATCATTCAGTGCAGATGGAACAAGTTGAACACTCCTTTGCATATGGCTGCCTTTGCCTTGAATCCTAAGTGGTACAAGGCTAGACCAGGTAGAGTGACACTGATTCAGGATGATGAGGTGAAGGCAGGTTTCTTAAGGTGCATAGAGATGTATGATTCTAGAGATGCCGGCACAATTCGCACTGAGTGGACCAAATTTGCCACTCTTAGAGGCTATTCAGATGCGGCAAAGATGGATATAGAATCTATGGCATAGGAGGATCCACTTTTGTAGTGGAATTGTCACGGTCTGAAATCTTTGACCACCACTCTAGCTATCCGTTTGCTATCCCAAGTTCCAGTTCTTCAACTGCTGAGAGGAACTGGTCTACATATAGCTTCATCCACTCTCTTAAGAGGAACAAACTTACCTCTAAGAGAGCAAAGAAGCTTGTGGCTGTACATAGTGCTTTGTGTCTCATGGACCGCAAGACAGTTGGGTAAAAGGAGAGTCCAGTGGCATGATGGAATGTGGAGCCAGAGGAGCCTTCACAGATTGATGAGGATGATACTACCACTTCAGATGCAGGGCTGGTTGGTGTGAGCTTGAGGGATCTTGACCTTGTGGAGTCCAGCAATTCCAGTGTTGAGGAGTTTGCAGATGATTAGAGGCCTCCATTCACTACATTTTGAGTTTTGACATTTTGCTATTAGTATCTGTATTTAGTTTACTGTTTTACTATTTTCCATTTGGTATTTGCTACTCATTGTAATGATGAATCATGTAATCATCTTTATAGAATTTGCGATATCTCATATGACATCAGATATTCATATTTTCAATATAAAGGAAATCTCCAATTTGACAATTTCATTTGTCAAATTTTATTTAGCAATTAGCATTCAAGATATCTTCGTATTTAGATTTAGTATTTCAAATTTTGCTATGTTATAATTTTACTAATTTGAGTAATTTCCTATAGTTTCATTTGAAATGTAATTCTTATACTGTTATACTGTTATACATCTTTTCAAAACTAGTTTTTCAAGTACTATAAGCATATGTATAACTATACCGGCACCACCACCCCGCCACCCCCCCCGCCGTCCCCAAACTTAGGCCCTTTGTCCCCCCAACTCTGAAACGCGTCCCAAACGTCCCCCCATTTCCCCATCCCCCAAGCCTGTGGAACACTAATTTTTTGGAGCAAAGATTATCTTCTAAAGAGCAACAAAAATGGGTCACTAAGATGTTGGGATATAACTTTGAAATTGTGTATAAGAAAGGGAAGGAAAATGTCATGGCAAATGCACTTTCTAGAAAGGATGAGAACGATGAAGCCTTATTGTGTGGCATTTCAATACTACAAGCAGATTGGGTGGTTGAAGCCAAAGCAGAGTGGCAGAATGATGTTGCTACAAGTAATCTCATTCAATAGTTAAAGAGTGATCCTAGTAGTTTAGATAAGTTTTGTTGGAAGGGAGATTCTCTATGGTATAAAGAGTGATTGTATCTTTGCAAGGATTCCACTCTTAAACACAAGATTCTCATAGAACTTCATTAGTCTCCAGTTGGGGGTCATTCATGATTTTTGAAGACTTATCATTGAGTTGAGCAAGATTTTTTTTGGGAAGGTCTAAAAGGTGATGTTCAAAAATTTGTGGCTAAATGTTTCATTTGTCAAAGAAATAAAGGGGAGACAATCAAGACACCGGGTCTCTTGCAACCTTTAGTTATTCCTAGCCAATGTTGGGAAGAGGTATCTATGGACTTCATCACAGGGTTTCCAAAATCTAAGGGTCATAATGTTATCATGGTAGTAGTAGATCGCCTCACTAAATATGCACATTTCATTGCATTATCACATCCTTTTATTGCAAGTATAGTGGCAAAAGCCTTTTTGGAGAACATACAAAAACTACATGGTACACCTAAGGTTATTGTTAGCAATCGTGATCCTATCTTCACTAGTCACTTTTGGAAAGATTTATTCTCATGTTTGGGTACTCAATTGGCTCACAGTTCTTCACCTCATCCTCAATCTGATGGGAAAACCGAGGTTGTTAATAAGTGTTTGGAAGGATATCTGCATTGTTTCACTTCAGATAAATAGTCACAGTGGGTAGATTGGCTACCACTCGCAGAATGGTGGTATAACACTTCTTTTCATAGTTCATAAAAAATGTCTCTATTTATGGCACTATACAGATGTCAACCTCCGCCCATCACATCATCATTGAAGGTGTCACCAAGATTTCAAGCAGTGGAGGACCACTTCATCAACAATAGGTACTCTCAGGACTCAAGGAGAATATAGCCATGGCATAAAATCAAATGAAACAATAGGTAGACCGGCACCATAGTAAAAGAAGTTTTGAAGTTGGGGATTGGGTCTTTTTGAGATTGCAACCTTATAAGCAAATCTCACTAAAGCAACAGAAAAAGAATAATAAGTTGCCTCCAAAATATTATGGCCCATACCAAATCATGCAAAAGATAGGTAGTGTCGCCTACAAGTTGGAGTTGCCACCTACAACAAAGATACATCCAATTTTTCATGTTTCTTGTTTGAAGAAGGTAATTGGGCACAATATCCCTACTCAGACAATATTCCCCGTGCTCGATGAAGAAGGAAGAATCTTGGAACCAAAGTGAATTCGTCAAACCTGCACAAAGAAGCTAAGGATTAGAACACTCACTGAATATCTCATCCAATGGAAGAATTTACCAATTGAAAACGCCACATGGGAAGATGAGTTCATTCATATGAATCCACACTTGATTAGCATTGAGGACAATGCTTCTTTGAAGAAGGGGGGCATGCTACACTCTTAATATTAGTGTACATTGGGTTATGAATAGTCGGCTTGTGGCTATCTTAACTCCTAATTATGTCATGTTATCATTATTATATTGTTATTTAGTTGTTTTAGGTCAGCCTAGAGCTTATATAGGGTTATCTAAGTGGGCTTGGGTAATATATCCTAGGCATAAAAAGGTATATATAGGAGGTTGTAAGTCTTATTTCATCATCATATTGTGAATTGTGTTCTCATTGGAGATATTTGGAGGTTGCCCCCTCGAAGTGGCTTGTTATTCTCAATTATTATCAAATATTTTCAGCATATCTCATATCATATTCTTCTATTGTGCAAGTTATTTCATTACACGGGATTTGACGTTAGGGATAACAATCTTGTTCATGTATCTTCTTGACATCAATGACCACATGTGTATGCACCTTTGACATCAATGACAACATTTCCAACAAAAATAACAATAGAATTTGTGCCATCAAATGTTGTATGTTAGGTCTAAATTCTGTGTTTCATCCATTATTTACATGATATAGCTAAGGCATTTGCTAGCGGAAATATTCTTCATGACTTGGATATCTCTAATTACTAGTTAATAGTTTTGTGTGATAATGAAATATATCTCTAGGATTACACTCACTATTCTATTATGTTTCTTGATTAGTTACTATGATAGTAGTTGTAAAATTTCTCAAAGTCTTGAAGACTCATTTTAAAATGATATATAGAATTTCTTTGATTAGTTATAGATGGTGAAAGAAACTTATAGATGGTGAAATAATATGTGGTTATGTGAATCTTCTTGATTTCTTTGGACTAAATCTAAATAGAATTATAACTAGACTAATGGGATATTTAGATGTAATGCTAGTTCTCTATTTTAGATTTATAAAAATATTTGTATGTTTATTGAGATCTTGACCTTATCACCTAATGGAATAAGATGCTGATCCTCTGATAAAATGAACATATATTCTTCATCAAAATATCTTCCTCCTATTCCCTTTTAGAATAATCTACAAGACCAATAAATGGATATAAAGAGTATTTAGTGATAAATATTTCATATATGCTTATAAAAGACCAATAACATAGTTTAGGAACCTAAATCACATTGCAGGCCGAGCAAGAAAAAAGAACTTCATAATCCTAACAGTTTTCCCTTATTCATATCCATATACAAATGCATATAATCTTTAATTTAAACGCATAATCTGAAAGGAAACAAAACAACCAATCAAGTTATACCAACATATTATATGGTTGCTCACAAGGTACTAATTGAAAGACATGATAAGAAGAGGATGTACCATATTATCAACCTGTTATGCATATTTACAGGATATTGTCAGTTCCATAGTGATATGACATGACAAAATTCATTTTACATTAAAAATTGGGTTCTATAGATGTATTGATGGGGTAAATAAATCAATCTTAGATCTTAACCGTTGTTTGACTCTATGTGGTTTACTACATCATTCATGTGGGAAAGCATTTTAACATCCCTCTCTCTTAACATTTTTCTCTTTCATGATCTATTGGAGTTTTAAAATAGGAATTTAAAATTCTTCAACAAATTTTCACCCACACGCTTATCCCCTAATTGTTCATCTATAATTTCTTATTGTGAATGGATAAAATTTACTTTGTAATTCATCCAATAGGATAACATTTTCTAGCTTCTATGATATACATATAGAGCTCAAGTATAAATTTACATATAGATCAGTCCTACACAAAAATGGGAGTTTCATAATAGGTATGGATGTCTATCCAAAAAAAAATTAAATTGGTAGAGTAAACAAGGGGAAATGGTGGAGCTTGCAGAGAGAGAGGAGATCATCATGGTTATGAATGGTCCGCTACAAGCCATAATAGAGAAGAGAGGGCAATTCATTTTGCCCAAGCTTCACGTCCCCCTAGAAGTGGTACAGCCCTGTCCTAGGGCAATTTGCACAAGGAAAAATCAGAGCTGGATTTTGCTGCTGCAAATCACTTTCATCTTGGTCGTCTAGCTCATGAAAACCTTCAAGCAAAAACCCAAAATCAGAATCCAACTCCTTAGAGCTGCAAGAGCATAAACATGGTACGGACTAGTACTAGGAATAGTATGGCCCAGTAGCAAGGATAAAGTTTGAAACCATCACTCCAAAATCTGCAACTGAAACAACTTCCTCCACATACAAATAATACTAGAATATGTCAAAATACTCCATGAAAGAAAGCCAAATGAAAAACTTTGCCAATAGCTCCAATGGTGACCCCTGAAACGGAGCCACACCAGTCCAACTAGAGGGTGTCTTCCAAATCCGAAACTAGAATGAACCTTGAGGGTTTTCGTCCTCAAAGCCTTGAAAAATCCAATCTCAAACCAACAGCATTTCATTATCAAATCTCAACATCACCAAATGAGCTACCACATGCCTCCTTTTATAGCTTTTGGAGGGAGATATTACAATTTAAATAATAAATTATAAAGTAATTCACCTTTTTCACAAAATGCCTTTTAAAATTAATAATAATACCCCTCATTTGCAATGTCCCCCCTTTTCCAACCTAGGCGTCCAACTTGGGCATTTTTGACTCTACATAAAATTATATCACTTAAGTCATAAAAATAATAAATTAGACATTACAACAAAAGTGAAATAATAAAATATTTTACCCCACGTGATGAGAATCCCCGAATCACCTTAGAATCGAATTCTAACTGCATTGATGAGGTATGAAGGCACTGGAAGAATGAATGAAGCCATTTTGGTGACTTTCTAAAAATAGATGTGCTCTCCAAGAAGTTTGGAGAACACCCCAAAAGTCCAATACCACTGCAGAGAGTGACATTCAATCCAATATCATTCTCTTAGCTCAATGCCAACACAAGAATCCATGAATTGCCGCCACTACATTCTCCAAGAACCTTGGAGTCTCCTTGCCTTACCACTTAGCCTACGAGAACTCTAAAAATAGGCTAATGGTCACTGAACAAATTAGGTTTAAGAAGGGGGCATTACAAGGTCCAACAGCTTGGAGAAGCTAATGTTGGTAAGAGAGGCTCCACTCAACCTTCCTTGTTTTTTTGCTAGTAGCCTACTATCATGTGCATGAATCTCTAAATCCATTGTTTACCTACAAAAAGAACAATTGTTAGTATATCAAAACAATTTTGGGTACGGGGACTGGTATGTTGTCTATGTTCCCATAATGGAGAATCCTAGCAACTATAATTTTAATATAAGATGCAATATAATTAGTTTTTCCCATAAACTAACTATTTTTCAAAAAAGAATTAAATTGTCAAGTCCACACTGAGTTTTGGAACCAAATCAAGTTTGAGGCAAAAAATGGTTTGTCAACTCTCTATCAAGTGCAAGTCTCAACATTGTGTTGTGAACATCAAATAAGCCTAAGTCACCAAAATATTTGAGGAGACAACATATGTCCCATGCTAATCTATAAAAGCCCTTGGTTTGATTAGTGTTAGCCCATAGAAAATCATGCAAGAGTTTCTCTAGCTTGTGATAAGAAACCTTAGAAGGCACCAAACAAGAGGAGTAATAAACATGAATGGCCACTAAAACCTTAGAGCAGATTTAGAACTTACCAACCAAAGAGAGAGGTTTAGAGATCTAGAAGGATAATTTCTTCTCCACTCTATCCACAACATACTGCCAAAGCATAGAAGGGTGAGCTTGAAAAGAAAAATGAATCCCTCAGAATTTGAAAATCTCCCCATGGTCAATCCACTTCCAACCAAGGGCTTGAGGCCACAATGGAGAAGGGGGAAACACTTGCCCATAACACTCAATCTTGCTCCATTGAATGATAGATCCAAAATTAAGGAAAAAAATTTCAAACATTTGAAGTTTTGTTTGATGTTATTCTCATCCTCAACCAAAGTGAGGAAGAAATCATTAGCAAAGTAAACATCAACAAGTTTTGTGTTGTTTCTTGGGAGGGATATACCACAAACAAATCTTTGAGAGATGGCATTGGTAAGAAGGTAACTAGATCTTTATGTGACCAACACATATAGTGATGGTCAACAGATCTATAAAGCCCAATTTGCTCAACTTGAATGACATTAATAGTGAGGTAGGCAAAAACACCTACAAACAGCATTCTTACCAAGTGAAGAAAGTTGGTGCCAAAGCCAAGAGCACAAAGCATGGCAAGAATGAAAGGCCATCAATCTTATCATAGGCTTTTACAAAGTCGATTTCGAGGAAAACCACCTATTGGTTGGGATTTCTAGCCCATCCCATACCTTCCAATACCACAATAATATTGTCTAATATAAATATACTTTTGAGGAACACAATTTGTTCAAGGTGAACCACCAACAAAAGAACAAGGCGAATACATAGTGCACAAGCTTTCACAATGATCTTGTAAGAGACATTGAGCAAGGTGAAGGCCTCCAATTGCAAATTAAATCAAGATCACCAGCCTTAGGTATGAATATGAATTTAATTTTTCCTTTGTTGATGAGTTTTTTTAGGTGTTGGAATGAAAAACTTCAAGATAGACTCTAAGTGAGGGTCTATAGCGTAATAGAACTTGCAAGGAAAATCATCACGTCTAAAGCTTTATCATTAGTCATACTAGCTAGAGCTACATGCAAATCTTCCAAGGAGATACTAGCCAAAGTTCAATTGTAGATCTTCCAAGGAGAGAAGCTTGTCACAAGCCATAATTTGATTGATAGTAAGACAGCAGGGAACAACATCCAAGCATTGCTTGAGAGTAGTGTTTCAAGCCTTAAGATGGTTCTCAAGCTTTTAAAATATTTTGAAACTATTGAACAAATGCATTCAATAAATCAAGAAGCTTTGAAAGATGTCTATTTGCTTCCCCAAAAGGCCTTTATTTTTTGAACTACATTCCAAGCACAAAATACCTAAAAATTCCATGAAAGACCTATTATCAACTTTCAACCAATGAATTTTGGCTTTGATTGGGGTTCCTTTAATGTTATAAGCATCAAATATTTCCACTTGGAGACGGATCTTGGCGACCTATAGTTATGGAAGAATTTTAAAAGGGCATGGCTACAAGCTCTGGGGTCATGGCCATATAGGACTCGTGACACATGTGAGCCGATTGGTGGCTTTAGATCTTCAAAAAACAGATTGTGCACATAGTGACATCCACCCAATAAGCAATCCAATCAATATCACCCTAATGATTGTAGCACCATATTCTAAACACATTAGATATGAGCACGAGTGGGCCATGTTGGAGGAGTGATGTGTTCAAATAAAACCATATTTTCTCAATCTTGAGATTTTAAAGACCCCACTAAATCAGAAATGGATTGACGGGTGGTTCAAAAGTATAATGTCTAGCAAGGGCTCAATCAAAAGCATGTAATGGTTGGCCATGGAAAAATATGACTAAGCAAAACTCCTCATGTGATCAAGCCACTTTATCATTCTTTCTAATCCACTATGCAAGTTGGACCATTTGAACCACACCAAAGAGGCAGTTCGGTGATCAAGATTAGTATCATAAAGGCAAATTTTTTTGTGCATGAAGAACCACTTCTTTCGCTCACTAGACATCCATCTGATCAAGAGGTGGTCTTGCTTGTCAACCATATAAAGTTGCCATTAATAACCCATTATGCCTCATGTAGCTCATTAGCAAGCCAACACTAAAGATGGGACCTTTCAGCTACATGATTTGAGGCTTTAAATATTAGCAATTCCTATGATTTGGTTATCAATATTTAAAAGGACCCACAAAGCCTTATTGGAGGGTCACAACCATGGGTGATGTAGTTAGGTTGCTCCTTAGTAGGCACAAACATCAAAATGCCCATCACCCTTGCTCATGATTACCACTAAAAAGTAAATGATATGGCCATATGACACAACAAACTACAAAAAGCAAAAAACCAACAACCTTGATCTCCTAAAGACAAGGAATGTCTAGGTTAGCAAATATCTACCAAAACTCCTATACAAAATACGTGCCATGTGGGTCCATTAGAGCCCTAACATTCCATGAGTAACAATTCATGAAAAATATGCCTCTAAGGACATGTCCTCAAAGTCCAACCCCTGAAGTG